>JAUZNJ010052758.1:0-29965 GCA_034780135.1 Jordanella pulchra | reverse complement strand
CTGGTTTTCTGTTTTGTCCTTTGCAATTAAAATATTTATGTTGAAATGGTAATTGTCTTTGTTAAATTACTTTGGACTTCAAATTGAAAGATACTGCTGATTTAAGTTTTGAACATTTCCATTTATTTCTGAAGATATTCACTCAGCTATTCAAAACACGAAGGGGAGCCAATAATGTGAGCAGGACTGTAGATGGATAGAGATAGCCTTGAATCCACTAATAGTTTAGTAATATAATCTGTGCTGTCAGGTATTCTGACTATTTCCATTTTAAAATGTTCTCTTGTTCTCTTTTTCAATACTCTTTGAAATTTTTGAGTAAAAGAACAAACAGATATCTGGGTTTTATTCTCTTTATTTTCCACAAAAAATAAAATATAACACAGCTGAAGTTTTTTCCTAAATTCACCAGTGCATTGGATGGCTTTTAATCTATCTGCTCGATTTAAATAAAAAAATAAAAATCTACACCACTGATGTTTTAAAGTGGACCGTTTTATCCCAGACTTGGTGAATATTCTGTTAAGCGCAGTTTAAGTTCCACATGGCTTCATATTTTTGTAAAATAGTTCTGAGCCTTTTCAAAGTTGCTGCTGCTCTTTTGTTTCTGCACCTTTTCTGAACCATTGCAATGAAATCTCTCCTTCATATGTATCTGGTGAAAAAATAAGTCCTAGTCTAAGTTTCAAGCTTTAATTGGCATCTTAGTCAGACAAGTTGTTTACTGAGCCAAGTGTAAAACACTAAAAACAGAATGACATCACATTGGGTCCAGAGAATGAAACAGCAGTGAAACGACTCCTCATTATGAGAGTTTATGCTGAACTAAACGAACAAGAAGTTGGACAAAAACTTTGGTTATGATGTGGAAAATTAAAGAAACGGGTCATCATTTGAATACAGATCTATGATAAAACTCAATTAAGGTTTGAGAATTCAATTAAATAACCAAATATAATAATCTGGGAACATTTCTTGTTTGTAAAGCTTTTAAGCCATCTTTAACTCCCAGAGCCCGACTGATTCCTCTGTAGGTTGATGGTTATGGAGGAAATGGTTGCTTATATGTTCAACATCTGGCTCTGTTTGTATCGGACGACTTGCTGATAAAATCCAGACATTTATACACACACACAGCTTTCACACCCACCCAGGATTATCTGCCACCATCTTCCTTCCTCCAACACTCTTTGGTTCCTCTGCTCAGTCTCTGTTGCCGTGGAAACCCTTCCGCTGTACACAATGGCACGGTGGTTGCATAATGTTTTTCTGCCGGTGCAGCTTGTGGCCCACACTACCGCTGAGTGGGCAGGGAGTACTCCACAACGGCCTCCCACACTTGGCTCCACGCTAATGAAAGGCTTTCACACAGAATCACATCGGACAGCTCAGAACCTCTGGGTCTCTGGGCGCCGTCCTGCAGCGCCCAGGATGTCCTCCTTTTGACCTCTTTGTCCCTGCTTAAACCTGCACTGATTGAGGAGCTAAAACTAGAAACTGATGAATGAATTAAATGTTTTTAAAGTTTCAGTTTTAAAAATCTTAATTTTCAGTCAGTTTAAAATATTGAATTCAGAGATTATTGTTTTTTATTTACTAAGACTTCAGGCAGTTGCTTTTGTGCTGCTCCGGGCTCTGAATTTGAAAAACTGCAAGAAAAACATCCAGCAGATGTTTGTTTTCTGCTTTGCTGATAAAAGCATAGAGATTCAGTGCAGAATGTGACAAACCGCTGCCATCTTACTGTGATCATCCATTAACTTAAACCCCCATTTAAAGGACAAACAGGAATTTGTCAGCAGCCAGTTTCTGTTCTCTCTTTATTTGCTTTGTCATCTGCATCATTTCCTTTGACACACAAACACCCAGGAAGCCTCGGCTGCAGAGGAGCTGCAGCTCCACAGGATGAGACTGAAAACATGGTGCACAGTTCACTGGGACTTTATTCAACCCTCATGAGCCACAGACAATTTAATTAAGTAGAGAAGCAGGACTGTAATTGAAGTGAGCATGCTCATTTGAACAGACTTACCACATGCAATACATGACCAGAGACTGATGGGCCCTGAGCTTTTAAGAGATGTGTGTTATTGTTGAGGTGGAGGGGGAACGGTCTCATCATTGTGTAATTGCTTCAATTTGCAAGAACTTTAATGAGAACCAGTGGAATAAAACATTGATTCAAGCTGAGCTCCCAGACCTTCAGCATTTCCTTTTGCTCTCGATCTCCTCTTTTTACTCTCAAGTGCAAACACTTTGGCACTGCTGCTTGCATCTTAATCCACATGAAATATTCATGTCTGAATGTAAAACCAAATTCAACCCTCTGCCCTGCGCTTTAATGGTTTGTCTTTATTGAATCTTGGGGAGAAATAAAGCATTAAAACACTGTTATTCTGGCAACAAACAAACTGCTAATGGACTTAGCGGCATGACTTGGTCTGGAAATCTTATTGATTTGAGTAACAAAATACACTGTTTATTCTCCCAGTTGTTTAAGGTTGCTTTGGGTGAATAAATGTCAAATATGTAATTGATTTACTCGTGTCTCACCTTCACTGACAGACGTTCCCAGGAAGCCTATCACTAATACCATTTTTTTTTTCTTTGAATGCAATGAGTTTGCATTTAAAATATCTAGCAATAATAAATCATGTTGACTGTCTTGCTTTTTAATCGGTGAATCACACCCCTTTCTGTTTAAAGGAGTTTCAAACCAAAAATGAACATAAAAACACAATAAGTGGAAGAAATAGTCAAGCAAAATGTTTCAGACTCTCTGCTTTTTTTTTAAGAGGAGTACTGTTGTGTTCAGCTCAGTGAAAAAGGGCATTTAAAAAAAAAAACAAATTTCTTTGATATGATGAATAACATTCTGATGGAAGTAGGAGTTCTGTGATTTATGGAAGTTAAATGGGTAATAAAAAAAGCTTTTTAATTTAGTGTTTTATTTTTTTTTTTATAATTTCTTCTTTTTTTTAACTTAAAATGAATTCAGAATGTAATGTTACGGATTTTATGTTTCGTTTCTGGGAACTATTATGTAACCAGTGTTAATCTCTACAGGTACATTCGATATAATAAAATGTACATTTATTTTCTGTCTCCATTTTGTCCAATCTGGATATAAGACAAAACCTCAAAACAATCGGCTTTCATCAAGTTTACATCTAGATTTGAAGGTTTTTTGTTAGTATTTTCAGAGGATGGGTTTTACTTTTCCCGTGTTTTGCTTCCTCTCAGACGCGTGACCTTCCCGCCCCAGTTACTGCACAGTGATGGGGCTTTCATGGAGGATCCTTGCTTTCTCTGCACGGCCCAGTTCACTTAACGTGTTCTAATTCCTGCAGACGTCATGTGATCTGATATTTTAATCAGTTTGTTTTGAGGGATAACATACCAAAAACACCTGAAAGCAAACACTGTTTTTTCACCATTTATAGTAAATGCTCCAGATATAGAGAAGTTAATACGAGGCCACCGAAAGGTTCTGCTCAAAGGTTTTCCATAAACCTTTTTAGGATCGATTGCTGTGGGGCGTTTTTTGTTTTGTTTATTATTAAATTAGCTCCTTGATCATGACATTGATCCAATGAGAATGGGACAATCTTTTTCTTCTGTTCCATAAACTCCTAGCTTTCCACCTGTTTTCTCGACATTGTGTGCTTTGAAAATCAACGACACACACATTTACAAATGGACCATGATTAACTGATTACCTGAACTTCCTCTTTTCAGGAGATTTTCTTATTTTTCTGCAAACACTCGCTGTAGAACTTGTTTTCATATAAAACAATTACTGTTGCCGTGAATACGAACAGTACAAACCCAACAAAACCTTTCAATTTCTACCAAAAACATTGCCTTGGGCAAACAAGCCTATGCTCTAACTTCTCATTAGGATTTTTCAGGAAGCGGCTGCCTTGGCTATAGACTTTAAAACTGGCTGTGCAGATAACATTAAATAATGATAAAGTGTGTTTTGGGATTGTGCAAACATTCACATTACATTTCAGTCACCATCTTAGTTATTGGCTTTTGCTTTGCAGCAGTTTGGTTTCTTACTCTATTACGACATGCACGCCACTTTCTGCCAGTACATTACGGTGATGAATGATCCCCTCATCCAATCAGTGATCAGCACAATGGCTGCTTTGTCATCGAGCTGATGAGGAACGCAACTCGTACCAGATTATAGAGCCTCTCTTTTATCCGACAGCTTCATTAAACAACCTGCAAAGTAAACCTGTGTTTATTAAGATCAAATGCCATTCAGTTAGACCTCTTCATAAAGTGTGTCAGTAAACACTTTAGTAGGTTAAAAAGGCAGAAGTGAACGACCTGAAACAAAGGGGCAAACCTGGTGGACTAAAGCCAGTGCTCTGATTGTTAATGGGTAGATTTTAGAGCTTAGAAAAGCATTTCCAGGGTTAGTTTTAGTTTTTTCTTGTTTCTGAAGTGGCCTCACTTGCATCTGAGGAACAACATCATTCTTCAGTGGAGTAAATTATTGAAACAACAGGTTCAGGGGTGCATGTTGATGGCGGTACGAGGTTTTGTTCATGGCTTCTAGAGAAAACTAGTGCAAACAGAGCTCTGTGTTCATTATGTTGTTAGTTTTTGTGGTGTTATAGATCATGATTAACCTGTTGTGAGTAAATGGGACCAGTTTCTCTTGAACTGAACTTGGTTATGAGCTGAAGTTTAACATTTCCTCTTTGTCTTTCCTCTCATGGCAGAGAACTGCTTCACATGAATTAGTTCAGAGTATCCTCTGTAGACTTTTTGCCCAGCAACAAGCACCAGTAGGTGACTTCCTGGACGCCTCAGAGAGCCATCTACCTGCTAGTGAGATGGATAATACACCTTTGATGTAGAAGCCAGATTCAGAGCTAAAACTGGCTAGATATATCGTTTTTCCAGCTGGCTAGAATCACAGCCCAGTTGAATGAAGGAGTTACTCGATTGCTGCAGGGCATGTAAATAACAGCTTTACCATATCATATGTCAGTGTTGTATTAATTCCTTTCTGTGCTCCCAGCGGGCTAGGAAAAACAAACACTGGGTCTGAACAATATTGTTCAGGGTTAGGTTTCAGCGACCGGCTCGCATTTAACTTAACGGGGCTGAATTCGCCGCCGTGAGACAAACGGATTTGCTGTGCAGCGTCTAACGAAGGCGAGATCTCACGCGCTGACTTCCTACTTGTCCGTCATCCTCCATCAGTTCATGTTCATGCAGAGCAGCTCTGACTGAGGAGCTTTGTATGCTCAGAGTCGTTCTGCAAGCCTGCCTGCTGCTGTTCTCAACGCTTTTGAGTTTTTTCAGCACACTCTCCTATTTCACTGTAGTAGAACATGGAGCCAATCGATGGCTGACTCAGAGTGGAGTAAAGCAGCTGATGCACCAGGGTTTTGGGGCTTGTAGTAAGAAATATGCTGATCAGTTTAGAAACATCTGCTTTGGGTGGAAGATGTTGCACGATATTAGGAAATCTGTTGATTGTCGCAATAATGGGGAATATCAGTTTATTTAGTTCTTTCCTCTCACATCCCATCATGCTGTTACCTTTAGCTTTCTGGATAATGTGATTATGCGATCAGTGTCAGGAATCAGCAAGCAAGCAGTTATTGCACTTCAGAAAATATTTGCACCAACTGATAATACAATGATGTTTTCACATCAAGCAGCCTTTCTTTGTCCGTCCATTTGTTGAGACTCGCAGTCGGTATCTTTCTTTCAATCACAGCTTTTTGCACATTTTGTGTTTAAATCTTCTCTGCCATAAATTTAGGTTTAAGTCTGACTCTTGGATGTTTAAAACCTGAAGAGGCTCTGGATGTTTCTGTGGTTGTAAGCTTTATGTTAGCTAAAATTTCAAGTTTTCCTCATTGTCTTTATTGTTAAACCTTCAAATAAAAAATGATGGATCTTCGATAAAAAAAAAATGTATATAATACTTTTTCATTGTAAACGAGTTTGATATAGTTGACCTTTTGACACAAAGGCTTCTTTGAGTTTGTAAAAGTTTTGTGTTTTTTATGGTCTTACAATTTTCACGTTCTATTCTGCCATGACTCTGTTGCCACCTTCTTTGTATCTCTGTATTACAAATTGCCCAAACTATTACTTAGAAACATGACATTTTGAGTCTGGAAAACTTTGCTACTGAACTGAAAAATTAGAGCCATAAACGGAGCAGATCATGGAGTAACTCAGCTCCACGTTAGTCTGCATGTAAATAAAGAGCAGTAAGTAACAAAGAAGGTCGCTGTCGGGTTGTTGATGAACTCCCATAACATGAACCTGAAGGAAATGATAAAACCACATATTGGCACATATTCGTGTTGTTCAACAATGAAAAACCTGATGATGATGAAGGAAGCTTTGTCCGCAGCTTGTTGCATTTTTTCAGTAATTAATACTAAGGAGATGCATGTTCCAGCAGGGGCAACAGATCAGTGCGGGGGGGTTATTTGAACTAATATCTCCTCAGAGGGTCTTCACTTCATCTGGATGTAGCAGGATACTCTACCTTTTTCGTGGGTGGGTGGGTGGTTCATTATGCTCCCACCAGTGTGGGTTTTAATGCGTTGATGGATTATGGTGGGATTAAGGCCAAAGATTAAAAGCATTGTGACTCCCATTTACCAAAACAGTCCACTTAGAATCAGTTAAATATTAGATAATTTATGGAGATTACTCCCTGTTTGAGCATGATACCTCTCTATGATTGGTCGTTGTCTTGAATTATCACCTGCCGCTGCTGGTTAGACAAAGAATGGTCTGGTTTACTGTTGAGTGGACATACATGAAGTCGTTTCTAAACTTTTATCTCTTTGGAAGGAAACGCTTCAGTGGACCGATGCTTGAGTCACACCCTAACAGTTGAAGACATGAATTATATAAACTGAGCGTATTGTCACTTAATGTTCAAAGAATAACAACCATGTATGAAGAGTTCACATCTTTCATTTTCTGAATTTCTATGCTTTTGGTTATAAAACTAAAGGTGCTATTAAATTTAAGAGAAGTTTCTCCTGCTATATTTACCTGGCTTCAATCATTCTTCAAACAACAACAACTCTTTTTATAGTAAGACTCTTAAGCAGGACTTAAACTTTAACTGAATTTAATCTAAGTCAGGCAGAGATAATAAAAAGATCCATAGCTGGTCTTATTTGTCTGAAGTCATCACCCCGTCAAGAAGAATAAAGAACAAGCTGAGAAAAATGTTCCTGTTGGTTCTCCCACCTCAGTGAAATCTGTAAACTGTGTGTCACACCAGCTGGCTGTCTGTCTGATAAGGTGTGTCGTTACATGAAGTCCAGCCCCACTTTAAGTGGCCTGCTGCTCTTACAGCCATGGTTAAAGACACACATTCCCCTTTTTATAGATCTCCCTACTGTTTTTATTCTCACAAACCTGGATCTGATTAAATAAGATGTTAGAATGTATACCTTCTAGTATTATAAGTAGGAAAACTGATTAATGAAGAACTATACACATCTATTATTTTTAACAAGCAAGCCTTTTCTGGATAATAAAGATTATTCTTAACATATTTCACCAATTTTCTTCTAATCTGATTACTTTTTATTAGTTTATGTATGTTATCAGAAACTTTTATGAGCCCTAAGATGCCAAAACAAAGTCAGAAATTAAACAGAAATGCATTATTTAACAGTTTTGTCCTTTTGCTTTAGCAGAGGAAAAGGCCAGGTGCTCCTTTTTACTCTATAGATGATGCTATGTTTCACACTCACCTGCTGTGAAAAAAATGCTGCCTTTTATTTGCAGCTTTCAGTTTGTTTGCTGCATGAACATTTTTCTGTGATAAAACATAATATTTCCCATTATTTCTTTATTTTTGAATTCAGTTTGCCATGTTAACTGTATAAAAATCTGATTAAAATGAAAAAAACTTTGTTTTTTCTTAAGAAAATGTGTTATTGTTAATGTTGTTAACCTGTTTTTATCTTCTAAATGTTTTCTCTCTAAAACTCCTAACCGATAAAGAAAAACCAGGATTCCTCCTCTGCTCCCTTGTGCTGCATTGTACAGTGTAGCGCGCTTGTTATCCTCAGACGTATTCCCCGCTGACTCTCACTTCGATTGTTGTTTATAAAGCCTTTCTCGTTACCACTCAGCTTTCTTTATTCTGCTGCTGCCTCATCCTGACAAGGCCAGACCTCCAGTCTGAGCAGCAGCCTCTAACTAAGAGGCGAAGGTCATCCAGGCGAAAGCTGCACATTTCTGACAGTTCAGCCGTCCTACTCGCTTTGTTTGCACATGGGACACAAGACTTGACTCACTGCAAACAAGAGGAAGTTTGAAGTTGTCAGTTTTGTTCTCTTGGATATTCGATTTTGTTTTGTGATCCCAGTTGCTTTTACATCAGCCAAAGCAGAGCTAGCATTTTGGCTTATTGTGTTCAAACTCCTCAGAAATGAAGCAAAGCATCTCAAACTCTCATTGGATTATGAATCCAATGTCCTTCTGCATGTTGAAAATGCTAAAAAAGTAAATAAAATAGAGCAGCAAAACACACACTGGCTCTATATTTGCCCAGTCTGCCAGACATTTATTTTGTTTTTTGTTTTTCCATCTAAACGGATCCAATTTCACAAGCAAACATTTAAAAATCAATGCATCTAGGTCATATGTAGCTTTAACATAAAATAAAGCAATTTAAATCGACATTTTGCGCATAAAAAAAAACTTTCATAATTTAGATTTTGTAAAAACATTTAAGATTTCTTGTTGCTTTTGAATCTGCAAATGCCAGAACAAGGTAGGTGGTTTATTTCTTTGCAGCATAAATAATTCCTAGTTATTCTCGCAATAAGATTGCCTGAACAAGCAGTCTGCAGAGCTGAGGCTTTGAAGCAATAACTTAATAAAGATCAAATGAAATTTAGTCTGTCTGTCTCCTCTCTTCCCCTCTCTCTGGCTGCATGTATACCAATGAGTTCAGGCTTTAAGAAGCTCACTGTATGTTTGCAGTAAACCTGTAACATCAGCTGGTTGGCTTTAAATACCTGACTGTAATGCTGATCTTTTGCATGAGCATAAATCCACTTTGGTTCTAGTAAAGCTCCCTGCAGCCACAGTATCTTTCCCCAGGATTAAGTAATGCAAGGCTCCACACCCAGGCTACTCTGATAGACACAAACAAACTTCTCCTCTTTTCTCCAAAAAGCTGCTCTCCTCTCCTCCCTCCCCCCTTTCCAGCTGCTTTGGAAAAACAAGTAGGCCAAAAGTGGAAAGCCTTGTCTGTGCTTTGAGCGCAACAAAAGCTGCCGAGCAATTTGATCCTTCAGAATATCTGAGGTTTTACTCCAGGTTGGTGAGGAGAGCTGCTCTTGAAAAACAGCCTCCCTGCTTCTGTTGTCAGTGATTCCCAGGAAGGGGGTTTCTCCAGTGCCTCCTCGTTATTTCTACCCCATCCAACACTCTGCTTATTCAGCAGCCATTGTGCCAGTCAGTGTTCTCCCAGGAGGATGACTGGGATTTCCTAGTTTCATCTGGGAAGGTTGAAGAAGGGGGTCTGACACCAAGCAGGAAATCGATCTGTTACCTCATACGGATGTCACAGAGAAAAAACTGCTTATCATGTTTGTTTTTCGGGACAGGATTTTGGTTTTATTTTCCGTCCACTCCTTCACCAATAAGGAGGAGGGCCGATTTGAGCTGCTGCCTTGTTTTCCTGCAGCTGCTGCTGTTAATGAGGGGTGGGCTGGATTCTCCCTTATCTACATGTGCTCACAGGAGGGAGGCTGCACAAGATAGTTTGTTTAATTTCAACAGGCTGAGAGGGAAAATCTTTATATGTACTTTTACATTTTTAAATCTACTGGAAATACCTTTCTGTTAAATCAACCAGACTCACCTTAGATATAGTTGGTCACCTTCAGCTCTGGCTTCTTTAAGCCATGAAGAATGAATAGCTTGGTGTCAGTTCTGGACCCGGCCCTGTTGGACTTCAATCTTGTAACACTATTACTGTTGCAAAACGTTAAACACTGTGCTTTGAGGAGGGTGAAACATGGCCAGTTTGTTACCTAACACAGAGCAAGATGTGACCAGCGTTAAGCTTCCTCCCATCATGATGAAACGTCTTTGAAAAGACTCACCCTGACATCTAATCCAGGTGCTGTGTCGGAGAGGAGTTTGATAGATTCATAACATTACGTAATCCTCTCTGAACGGCATTCATGCAGTGGAAGGTAGAGACGTGGTTTTTGTTTGAAGTGCTTTTGAAGAGGTGTTGGTTGGTTTAATTAGGGTCTGAGAGCACTTTTAAAATGTCACAGAACAATTTGAAATGTCAGCTTGGATTCGTTTTGCACAGAGAACCTTTTTTTTTTTTTTTTTTTTTATACTGGATTTTTGTTCCTACGTAGTCGTGTTATTTCAGATGCATGGTAGCTTTGTCTGACAAAATGCCAACGAGGGGGTGAGCGCTGGGGAGAGATTAGCAGGAAAAATATAGGTTCAAATCCCAGCCTTTCTGTTCACACATGCATGTTGTCTCTGTTCCTGCATGGATTCTCTCTAGTTACTCGTCCTACCGTCAAAAACAGGCCTGGAAGAGTAAGATTATTACTCGTATATCTTTGCTGTCCTGTGACAGACTGGCAACCTATAAACTGAAAGACTCGCCACCCCCCAGCTGTCACTGGGGACTGCTGGAGATGGGAAGAGATTTCCAAAAGTCGTCCATCATTTCCAAATTCAGCTTCATTCGGAAAGTTATAAAAATGTTAAAAGGATAAAACATTTCTCAAAGTCAGCTCGACCTTCAGGGTTTGTTGTCAAAGTTTTGCTCTTTCTCTTGGAGACTTAATGAAGCACAGAAATATCTCTCCATAATGTACAATATTCTCTTTTCATTCAAATATCTTCAGAGATCCTTGTGCTGCCCCTGTCTTCTTCGCTGTGACAAAAAAATGGTTAAATTGGAGCATTTTTCACTCTGTAGCAGCTCCTAAACAAAAGAATATGTTATCTTTCTGACTGTGCCTTTTGGACATAAACCAAGAACGGCCGGTTGATTTTTTTTTTTTTCTGGACGATTTAATGTTTTTTATTTTTTTTGTTGCGTCTGTATCGTCCGATACATGCATGCGATGACCAGTTCATTAGCGCCTTGAGCAGCCATACCTGGAAGATCGCATGTGGTCTCTGCCCCCGGTGGTCATCCATTGTTAATGTTTTGTTTGATTTGTTAATAAATATTTCTTTTTTGTTAAATTAAGGCTGTTGTAATATTTATAGTCATTTTTATAATGAAAATGGAGGAAGAGAGAGCAACAATGGGCCCACAAAATAGTCGGCACATGTCAGGGATCAATTAGACTGATATCAACACAATTTGGTATTTAGAAAATAAACTATCAGTGACTCTGCAGTGCCTTCCCTAATATGTGAAAGATTTGAGAGTCATGTTAAAAATGTGTTGATTGTTTTTGAAGCAGAGTCACAGGATGTCATCAGATGTCCAAAGATGCTTCCTAATAATGAAGATAAAAGCTGTTATGTGCTCCTCATCCTTTGGAAACTTCCACTCCAGGTCCCACACCTTCCGGGATGACTAATTTCCTGAGTATGAGCGTTACGCTGTGGAAAGTTTTCGGATGATAACACAGGCCACTGTCTGCTTTTGTTGCGTTTCCTGTTTGTCGTTGTTCTCAGGTGCTAACATTCAAGTCCAAGCTAGCTGCTTAGCTTATTTTGACACTTTTAGCTCCAGTTCTAACTTGGCTGTAGCTCTGCACTGTGGTTTTATTTCTTTTCAGTTTCAATCTTTATATATAGTCGTCTCTAAAGAGCTCTTTGTAGCTTTGGTAGTCCCAGGTAGTTCAGTAGGTTTTAGTAATATGATATCAGAGTAGTAGAGCTGAGTTTGTAAGTAAAAGTATCCAATTACAGAGAAAGTTTGTGAACAAAAGGCCTTTACGCTCCAGCTTCTGAAAGAAGCAGATCAGGCCCTGATGTCTGAACATATCTGCACAGAGCCCTGAGTGACAGACTCTTCAGCGACAATGGGCTGAGGCCAGACTGAATGGGGGTGGATGTGTTATTAGCATGAGAAAACCTTCATCCTCAATTCCCTCTTCCTCCTCACATTATCTGCTTCGTGTATCTGGCTCTGTCAGAGCACAAGTCACTTCCTTAAAGAGCCATCATTCCTTCCAGCTTGTTGGTTTCTCAGCAAAGAGATTGAAGATTATTTTCTCAGCAGCTTTTTCATCGCATCAAGCTACATGTAAATGTCTTTTTTTGTTTTAGCAAGGACCTTTTTACAGTGATTGTCATTTCTTTTGTTTTTTTTTTTTGTTTTTATTTCTAAGCAGCTAAAAAAAGTTTAACGATTATGAAGCTACACAAGACAATAATGGAAAAAGAAACCATCTTCAGTCAGAGGCTTCTTAAGTACCGCTGTATTACAGACCACTACAGGAAACCCTTCCACTGTACTCATCATCTAAAATTACTCTTAAATAAACCTTTAGTAGTTTAAGTTGCTAAACGTTTTGAATGTTTTTCCCAACTATTGTTTGTCAAAATGAGTTATTTCAGGTAAAATAATACTTTGGTTAAAAGCCAGTGGTTAATAGGATTTCCTCGGGCACATCTGCAAAGTGAGCCCTGGTAAATATTATACTTAACAAGATGTGCAACAAGGTCAGACTTGGAAAAAAACATAAAGTGGTTGAGTTCAGCAAATAAAATGGTCTAGCAACAGGTATCTGGTCACAGTTTGAGACATGTTCTAGTCTAAACGGATAATAAGTATCACACAATACCTTTATATTTACCTATTTAAATCAAAAATTGATTAAATCATTGAAGAAAATTGAACTACTTGTGTTGATGATCGGGTTCTTGGTTAGGATTTTGCAGGATTTTCCTGCTAGAAACCTCAACAGGAAAGCTATTAAAAAATATAATTGTGCTTAAAACCATTATTAACATTTAGTGTATAGAAAACAGTTTTTCTTTTTTAGGTTTATAGCTTTCTAGCTGTTTCTATAGATTTAAAGCAAAGCTTTTGAACTCTGCCATTAAAAACAAGCTCAGACAAGCTGCCCATGGTGTCTTAGTACATTTGTTGCTTTGGTTCTTGTTGGGCGTAAAAAGGAAATATCTACCTCCACAGCTTCATGAAGGTAGTGGTTTCCTGTCCCCGACTTATTTCTTATTTCTTTGTTCGCCCATAGTTTAGCATTTTAAAATCGTGATGTGAAATAATTTAACAAATTATACAATCAAGGGATAAAGTTACCAGGTTGTTTTCTAACAATGTTGTAAACCAGTTACCATGTATTACCATTGTAAAGAAATACATTTTTTACTTAGCAGAATAAATAAATCATATTCTAGAACTTGTTATAATATTTTTGGAAACTTGGCTTTATTTACTGGAGTTCCTGCTTTTTATAGCATTTTGAAAAACTGCTGCTGTAGTGAGAAGACAAATGCGTTGTTCTCTTGTTCCCATTTTCTACCAAAATTCGTCTGTCGTTGACACTTTTACAGCCAGAGGATCATATCTACTTCTCAGATACTCACCCATTCTAGTGAGGGCGGCATAGGCATAGCTAAATAGTTTCCTAATAACCGGTCCTCCGATGGCTCTGTAGTGCTCTCGCTTCACAGCAGAGGAAGGTTTTGCCAGATAAGCTGGCCGGCTATAATTTTTATGATTATGTTGCTTTGTAAAATCAGGAAAAAATGATACAAAATGTGGCAGTCTCTCATTTTCTCTCACCCCTTACTGCCTTGTTCTCTTCCTCCCTTCGTGGGTGTTTGGTACACTAAGTGCTTTATGATTGCTCGGGCTGTGAGGAGGCGCAGTCGGCGGAGGCGTCAACAGCCCTCAGCCAAGTGTGCTCACATCCCCGAGTGGTTTTTCTGGCAGCGTTTTTGGGAGAGCGACAGCACAGTCAGCATTATCATGTTAAGATGATGGATCAGACAACAATACCACAACGTGATGAGAGAATTTCCATAAATGTGTTGTTCATGTGCAAAGTAATTATAAAATGTCAGGTGGACCCAGCTTGTCCTTCCATGTATTGTTTGTTAACCCACCTGACTGAGACCCCTCATGTCTGAAGCCCTTCGCCAAAGCAAAGATATGAACTTATTAGTTATCATTTTAAAGCACCAAGCTCTTGTAACTTTAGTTAATGTTTAAAACTAAAAAGCTTCAATAGTTGCAGGTTCTTTTAGTTTTAAATTCATTTTTTTGTGGAGATATACTGACTGAAAATTTTAAAGCTGGTTCAGATTTCTACTTTGTCTCTTTTTAAAACTCTAAATGAAAGTCGGGATTTTTTTTTAACTGTTGAATTTTTAAAACTTCTTGTTCTCCTAAAGTAAATGCGTCCTGAATGCTAAAATGATCTGTTTCTGCTGTTGAATGTTTGATATAGCTTTGTTTACTTTTTCAGCATAAAGCATTAAATCTTGTCCATTTGAATACTTGAAATATAGTCCATTTAGATGTTGTAATAGTGAATTTTTTGATTTTGTTTAGAATCTGTATTTTACAAACATTATTTACATGTTTTTCTGCATGTGATGTATTTGTCAGCGAGTTCACATGATCAGTTCTTGGAAGTTGACGAAGTTTGGCTTGAGAACAAATGTAGACAAACTTGGTTTACTAGGAGAAATTACTGCAGCAAAATATGAGTGAATGTATGAGACATAACCCAAGCATGTCAGAGGTTTTTCACATGTAGGGTGAGATTCGCCGGGTAGATGGAAGTGAAAGAACCTCTTTCCTGGTTTGCCTGAAGTCGTTCTAATGTTGGTGAACCCTCTGCTTGCAGACGGCGTGCGCCATGATTCATCCGCCAGTTATTAATTAAATCTGTTTCTGATCAACACTTTCAGTGCCTCATTTTGCCTCCCACTCCGTTTGGCTCGTATATCTGAAGGAAGCACCCATATTATGTTCTTATTCTGCTTTTAGTCAGCATTTTAAACACGGAGTATTTTGTTATCGAGTCTCCGTACAACCGATTTATATGTTGGCTTCATTACTGGTGTTTTCTCTCTGGCTGTCCTGCTAAAAAAAACTACTCCTAGGTTTTCCTTTTATTCCATTTCATTTGGTCCATTTTTGTGTTTTAAATGACCTAAATTAACAGTTTTCACTATTTTTTTTTTTACTTTTACTGCTAAAATAATCAGAAGGTTTTTTTTAATTGATATTTGGAGCTAAAATTACTGTTTGTGATCAACAGCGGTCAGTTTGCCGTGGTCAGAAGATGTCGGCACCGGAGAACAGGTGTGGAGTACGCGGCCAAGTTCATCAAGAAACGACGCAACAAGTCGAGTCGCCGTGGAGTGACGAGGGAAGACATCGAGCGAGAGGTGAACATCCTGAAGGAGATCCAGCACCCAAACATCATCACCCTGCATGAAGTGTTTGAGAACAAGGCTGAGGTCATCCTCATCCTGGAGCTGTGAGTATCCTGCTTCTCATCCATCTGCTTCTTTACACTATATAACTTTCTGTATTCTTTTTCACTCCTGTTCTGTAGAAAAAAATAACGTTTTTTTTTTAATTATTTATCTGATTCCTTCTGAAAGCACAAGACTTTTATTTAACCAGTCTCAAAATGAAACCTTTTCTTTCTCAACCTGTAGGACTGCAAACACATCCCCACTTTTTCTAGGAAACACACAAGTGATGTGCATTAAAATGACTTGACACAGGGAGACGTACTGAACACTTGAGGACGGGGAGATGCTGAGCATGAAAAATATCACACCAGCTAATATCTATGAAGGAATCCTGCCAAATAGCGCATAGTAATGTCATGTGCTTCAATCTGAACTGATGGAGCCTTTCTTGCTGGTCGAGTTTGGTCGTCCGGTTTTGAAACTGAAAGAAACTGTCATGTAACTTGAACTGTAGATTACACCGACCTGCACAGGTACATCCTGCAAAACGACGATTGCAAAACGACGATCCGAGTGTGGTCAGCTGGTATTCCTGGTACAGCCTTGTAAAGAAAATGCATGTTTGCACGTCTCCAAGCAGCAGAAATATGAAAGTTTAACAGAGAATATGAGTTTACAGAAAAAAAGGATTTTATTGACGCAGATGTTTGATGTCATGTAACATTTGGATGCCCTCCTGCTCCAACAGACCTCAGTCTGATGGGAAACTGTCTGAGGGGACTCAGCTGTGATGTAGCGGGTGGCAGCAGGACAGCAACACTTACAGGCTGCAGCTGCAGACCCCTGCTTTGAGTTTCATCTGATGATTCAACATGTGGCCTATTTTCACTCACTTTAGAAGCAATTTCACAAAAAGATCTGAGTAAACATTTGTTTGTGCTCATCATAAAAGAAAAACGTGTTTTAGGATTGAGGAAGTAGATTTCAATCCAAAAACTCCTCTGACACCATGTTAAAGGAAAGTCTGTTTTTATTTTTTGTTTTTTGTGTTTTTTTTTTTAGTTTCTAATCCATTTTCTAAACTTTTCTTTTACCAGTATTTGTCGTGTGGATTAACATTCAGGTCCAATAGAGGGTAAATTTACTGATTATGATCTCCTGCTGATTGACTGATGTTTTGTTTAACACCAAACTCATCTGCCCGGGCTGTCAGCACTGGAGACAGACGCTGCGTTTATCTCCACTTAGTTCTGTTTTTACAGACTGAGTAGATTTTTCCGTCATCGCTTTAGTTGTGTGAAACTCTGCAGAATAATGAGAAATAAAATGTCAGTTTGGAATCGCTTTAGTTTCTTTGCGAAACGATATGTATGATCAGAAAATGATAGCAGCGTCTTTTATTCTTGCATTTATTGAGGTGTCAAATCTTGACTGAAGCTGTGATCTCTTAGATGTGGTGTGTGGCACGAGGCTCTTTTGTTCCAAACACCAGTCAGACCAGTTTGACTAGCCCACATGCCACTTCAAACAGCGTAGGATCAGTTGTTTGCTCCACAGGTATTCATTCGACACACTTACTTGGAAAAAATTTAGTTCACCTCATAGACGGCAGTCATGAAAGAAACACGCTGTAACAGATGAATTGCTTTTTACCGATTACTGTTAAGTACAATGATTTGGTTTTAAAGCAAGCAGTAAGACGTTTGGATATGTTTGTTTTGAAATATAACAAGTTGTGTTTAAATGTGGTGACTTCAGGATATCAGCTTGTGTTGCGTTACTTTTACTGACAATTGGGATAATTGTGGTTATTCCTAATTTTCATGAGCCTTTCTTTATATTTCCATAATATCTTTTTCACTGTTCATGACCTGCCGCCATCGAGGACGTGCGGCAGAAGTGGCCATCGAGGGATAATGGATCCATGCAATTGACCTCATAGATGTTCTAATGTTTTACCTTCTAATGAAACCTGAACCCACAGTGATTTTTATTTAGTTGCAGACGATTAAATCATGGATCTCATATTTTTCCCACTTAAGATGCCTTTGTATGATTTGGACACAAACATGATCCGGTGAATTATTTCAGTCTCTCTTTTAGGATGGAGTAACTGATTGTAGGCGTTATGTTTTCAGGCGTAGGTTTGTGGTTTTTCTTTTTTTTTTTTTGTTCGTTTGTTTTCTTTTCTTGCTGTTTTTAGATTGTTTGGTGTTTAGGTTCTGAGAAAAGCAGAAAGAGAAAAAGGACAACTGAACGTTACATAAGATCATAGTTGTATTTTTATGAACCTTTTTCAGTAAAAATGCTTGATTCATCAAATTCAATCAGTTTGACTATATCTCTATCATAGCCTGTTAGCGTGGGCCGTGGGAGAGAGTGGGATGCCAGTCAGGACAGTTTGGTCCACTAGAGCCTGTGTCCCCAGTCCTACCCGTTCAAATATCACAACCAAGCAATCCTTTGTAAAACAGCTGACACTGATATTCTGATAATAATCAGAATAATCGTTCTAATTAAAGGATGTTTAGTTTCTGTTTAATTAAAGATAAAATATCTGTACTCCAGGCACACATTATATTTGTTTTTAAAAACCCAGCATGTCTTTAACTGTTCAACTATGAAAGTGAGTTGAGTGCAGTGGTGTTTTATTCTGGCGTCATCACTCGTCATCCTGTGTGGTTTTATGTGATTATTTGATCGATTTTGGTTCATCGTTGTGTGTAAATCTTTTTCCAGCCTTTCTTTGGTTCCTCCTCATTAAAAGTTTGGACGTCGCTAAAATCTTCCTGGTCTTTTGACGAGTCGGTGATGATTGAGTGTACGGATTTCCCAGCATTCCAAGGATGGCGTTCTATGAGCTGTTGACATTTGTTAAATGTTTTTAATAGCTGAGGTGTTTCAGTGTAGCTGTATTTTTTTTATTGGATTTGGGTACAAGATGTTTGTGATGAGAGGTGCAGGTGAAAAGCTGGAGTTTGAGACATGGCTCTCTAGATTAGAGGAAAGCAGCAAACTGCAACGATAAAGACAATAGATGAAGGCTGGTTTGTCCAGGTTATGGTACTGAGCGGCGTTTTCCAGGAGGTGATGTGCTGTTACTGTGTGATCCAAACTGATAGAGGAACAGTGCAGCACTGGGTCACATTAAAATGACTCCAAAGCAGAACCAAGGAGAACAAACAGCACGGCCTCTAGGAGAGACTTTCATCGTCCTTCATGCCCACTGCTGGTGTGGATCTTAGTTTCTAAGATGCTGAAGCTCAAGGAAAGTAGAGGGGTGGGGGTGTAGTTAATGGAAACAAAGAGAAGAGGAGCAGAAACATGGAGCCCTCCTAAGAAATGTTACTCAGATATTTCGCTGCAGGGTTTATCTTTCTGCCATCTGTTGTCTCTTTAGAGTTTCTTTCTAAATGAAAACAACCAACACCCTAAATCGTCTCAAGACCTTTGAAACGCTGTTTGAACCCTGAAACAGTCAGTCAGACACAGAGAGGGTGTAGCCTCTGAGCTCAGCTGGTGGGGTGTGGTCTCCTAGAGGCGTTTGAGGGAAGTGTGAGTGCGTGTGATTCGTTTGTTGTCATTTTTTTTTGTTTTGTTTGTATTTTCATGCTGCAAAATAGAAACCAGATTAGTAGATGATAAATCATGTGCAACATCTTCAAGATTTTAATCTGTTTTTAAATCATAAGTATTACTGTCTGCTAATTTGCTGCTTAGTTTTAGCCTCAGTTACTCTGAGCTTTGTGTGTTTGCTGACAAAGTGTCAAAGAGCTGTCGGTGAGTGAGGAAGCGTGGCGAGCTTATTTTAATTGGTTTTCTGCTCGTGCTCTCACTTCTCCTTTCTCTGTCACGCTCCCCCCCTTGCTGCACGCTTGGCCTCATGTTATCAAGATGCAGTAGGCGTGATAAATGCCCTCCTATTGCTACCGTTAGCACCTATGAATATCAGTAACGATGCTGGATGTCCTGAACCTGTCCATTGGTTTATTGACTGATCCTCAGGTATGGAGTTGATTATGGTTGATAAATAGTGTTGAAGCCACAAACATTCAATATCAATGTAAATGTTTTCAATAACAGCCTTATAACATGTCTGATATTTCAGTAAACATGATAGTCAGTGATTCCAGCTTTTCTCTCTGACTGAGGTTCATGGTTTTGTGTTGTTTTTTTTTTTGTTTTTTTTTTTGAAAGGAAATATTTCTAAAATGGTAAATTAGAGAAGTTTTCTAAACATCACAAAATACTTTTCATAGCTCTGTTGTGCTCATTTTAGTTTTTGTCCACATCAGAGAATAGATTGGAATATAAAAGAAATGCTTTAATTTGGCAGTGATGGTATCCAAGAACACTACACAAGACTAAACATGAAAAAATAAATGAATTAAAAAGTGAAACAGTAAGGCTAAGAAAAGATGAATCTCTGAAATGTATTCGAATGGATTATTTGACTGGATATCAGCCGTTAAACGTCATAAGTTTGAATCTCTAAATATTTCAAGCTTGTGTTATGATGATGTTTACCCGCCCTCAGACAGTCGGGGAATCGCTTTTCTCTCCATCCATCCGTTTAGCCATGTTTTTGTCCTTCCTTCCTTCCTTCCTTCTATCCTTCCATCCACCCTTCCTTCCTTCCATCCTTCCATCCTTCCATCCTTCCATCCATCCTCCCTTCCTTCCTTCCTTCCTTCCATCCACCCTTCCTTCCATCCTTCCATCATTTCATCCTTCCATCCATCCTTCCATCATCCCTTCCTTCCTTCCTTCCTTCCTTCCATCCTTCCTTCCATCCACCCTTCCTTCCATCCTTTCATCCTTCCATCCTTCCATCCTCCCTTCCTTCCATCCTTCCTTCCATCCACCCTTCCTTCCATCCATCCTTCCATCCTCCCTTCCTTCCTTCCACCCTTCCTTCCATCCACCCTTCCTTCCATCCTTTCATCCTTCCATCCATCCTTCCATCCTCCCTTCCTTCCATCCTTCCTTCCATCCATCCTTCCTACTCACTCATTCACTACTTAGAAATTTGAGACTGAGAAAGATTACAACCATAAAAATGTATGAAAACTTGGATTTATACTCTGAGCTAAATACTTTTTTTCTCCTCTTTTTCATTGGGCATCTTATAGGTTCAAACAAAGTGTCTTCAAACTGATCTGAAAGATTTCTCTGTTTATTCCCTAACCCTCTTTGTCGTCCTCTTTTGTTTTTTGTTTTTTTTTCTAACAGTGTTGCTGGTGGCGAGCTTTTCGACTTTCTGGCAGAAAAGGAGTCATTGAGTGAAGAAGAGGCCACTCAGTTCCTCAAGCAGATCCTGGATGGAGTCCTCTACCTGCACTCCAAACAAATTGCTCACTTTGACCTTAAGGTACCGCCAGAACAAAAACCGTTTCTAATGCAGCTCAAGCAAGAGTGATCCATTTCATATCAAACTGATGAAAGATTTACTTTAAAGATATAACATGCATGAATTGATTGGCCATCTTGAATCCACATTATTACTATAAACCATTTATATTTTTTGCTGAATCTAGAAACATTTCTCCCTCAGAGGAAGACATAAAGCAGTGAAGACAGGATCTTTTTTCCCTTGTTTAACCCTTTACAGTGTCTTCATCTGAATCACAAGATAAAAAAAACATTCAATGTGTGTTTTCTGTTTTATTGCCATTGATAAGCTTATCTTACTTGTGATTGCACAGTTTCCAGCTGCATTTAGTTGAACCAATGTTCTGTACTCAGTTTGCAAAATTAAAAAAATGTCTTTTAATTTCTTTTCAAAGTAGTTTTCTACATCATTTAATAAAGTCTCATTTTAAAAGCTGTCTTTGCATTATAAACCATATTCATATTTTCTATATAGGCAGAAAAAAATCATCAAAAAGTCTTGGTAGGGTTCTAAACTAAAAAAAACAAGGCGAATTGAAGGATAACAGTAAACTATAGTTGCATGATTACAGCAGATGGACAGATTGTCCGACCCTATTGGTCAAAAATGTTCTTATTCCTTTTAGTTTAGGCTGAAAATGTGAATAACTTTGCCTCCTTTTCATCAGGCAGCTTCTTTATGATGACTAGTGTCATTAAATTGTTTATCTTTATACCTGCTTTGCTGCTATCTTCACTCTGATTCATCTGCTGTCTGTTATTGAGTTGGATGGCCTGAACTCCTGGGATGGAAACTGTTAAAGGCCTCAAACAAAAAACACAGCTTTCCTCCACATTCCTTTGCCCCTGTTTTTTTTCATGTGTCTGTGAACTGCTGTAGCAGTGAGATGAATATTAGCAGCAGGGATTAATGATCAGTTTTCCTCAAAGCATACATGAGAGTCCAGGACACGTTCGGCTGCAGGCTGAGGCAGCCTCCGTTTCCAACCAGAATTTTCCTGATCAATACTAAAGCTTTTATTGATGACAGCAGCGTCTGCTTTGAATCTATCAACTGTTGTTTATGGTTAAAAGTTCATTTGTTTTTGTTGAGCGTCTCTCATCAGCCCAATTATAGTTTAGAAGAATCAGAGTTTGCTTATTTCTTCTTTCTTATTTATTACAAAGACACCTTAAGAAATACTTAGAGTTTAGTAAACAAACAACTTCCAAACTTAAATTGGAAAGGAACTTAAAATAAAGCTGTTTTTTGTGTATGAATCTATTAGAAGCTTAAGATCCAGCCAGCGTTTCTTTTCTTCTCCCTATAAATTGACAGTAATATTTAGAATCTCTGTTTTGCTATATTTGGAATCCCTCTCAGTTCCTAGAAAGGACTTAGTTTTGCATGACATTTCCATGCCTGCTGGGCCGCCTTCCTGTTGTCTGTTCCCGGGTTACTGGTTGAGTCATGGACTCTATCTGCTCCCCGTTGGATTCGCGTGGCCGAGCGACTCTCTACTTTTCCTCTGACTCGTCTCGTTTGTTTGTTTCTGTCTTCGCTGCAGCCGGAGAACATCATGCTGCTGAACCGTTCAGTGCCTCACCCGCGCATCAAACTCATCGACTTCGGACTGGCACACAAGATAGACTTTGGAAACGATTTTAAAAACATTTTTGGAACTCCAGAGTTTGTAGGTGAGTCTTTTTTTTTCTTTTTTTTTTTTTTTTCTTCCAGATCTGCTGGATGCTGTAGGAAGTTTGCACCAAGGTTTGTATCCACACGCACCACTGCACACTCCGTGCACCGCCCTGTTTTGCCGGCTTCATCCCAGGGGTTTACACACTGTACCAACGGCTGCCAACTGCACCAAAGGGACAATGTGAGAAAGATCTGATAATAAACTGCAGATTATGAGAAATGTCCCTCGTTGGCAGAACATGCAAACTCCTAGACACACGCGGTGCCATCTGCCCTTTGCATGGGGCTGCTGCCAACTTTTTGCAGCCTCTGAGTGGCCTCTACAGCAACAGCAGCCAAGACCAGAGCCTTTTTAATAAGAAGATACACAATATAAGCAGGAGAGGTGGAAAAAAAAACAAAAAAACGTTCATGTGCTTGGATGTTGCTGCGAGGGACACGTGCTAAAGGGGACAGGTGCATGCTGTTGTAAAATCAACATGAACTTAATTACTGCAAGATGGCCTATTTAGCAAAACAGAGTAGAGAGGCTGCAACACTCTGCTTAAGAAGTGGGATAGATAATTGCTGCAATTTGCATCAAAACAAGCTACATATCTGTGATGAGGCCAATTCAAACATCAGGACATAAAGAACATCTAAAAATATTAAAGGAATTTTTTTAATCATATACCTGGACAAAAAAATGTAATATTTTCCACCAGTATTGAAGGGATTTGCTGTTTACTTGGTGTACAGATATAAATGAAGACTGTATAGGCTAGATTTTATAGATATAGGTGTTTGCTGCTATTTCATCATTTAAACTGAGGAATATCTAAGAACAATTAGCTTTAATGTTATGATTCACATTAAATTTTATACTAAATTTCTCCTTTGTAGCTGTTGTG
The DNA here is from genome assembly GCA_034780135.1 of Jordanella pulchra. NCBI lineage: Eukaryota > Metazoa > Chordata > Actinopteri > Cyprinodontiformes > Cyprinodontidae > Jordanella > Jordanella pulchra. Next base: position 6,577 of record JAUZNJ010052758.1, on the reverse strand, counting down.
TTTTCTATCTGAAGAAAACTGTAGTGAATCTGTAATTTTTCACGCTTCTGAGAACGTGTGAAGAGATATGAGAAAGCCACATATTCACACCTCTCACAGGTTCGGTCAGAAAAAGACTTCGACTTCAAAGAAACGTTTTATTAGAGAACAGAGAGAAAATGTTGGAAGAAATTATTACAAAGACTGCAGCAAAGTGTAAATGTTGATTCAAACTTTAATAAAAGCTTCTGCTTTGGCTCCCAGCTCCAGAAGTGGTCAACTATGAACCTTTAGGCCTGGAGGCAGACATGTGGTGAGTAAATGAACCATCGTCTGATAATGAGCAGGATGTGATGCTGATGTTTCACCTCCTAATGTTTTAGTTCCTGCAATATTTTCCCTCGTTAAAACCGATTCATTGGTCAAAACTGATGCTTTTATTTCTTCATCTTTTCAGGAGTATCGGGGTTATAACATACATTCTGTAAGTATTAGTCCATCGTTTTATAAATTATTAATGTACAAATACCAATTTTATTGATTAAGCCTTTATGAAGTAGTTTTTTTTTGTTTTGTTTTGATGCTACAAAGTTATATTTAACGTTTTTTTGCTTTGTAGTGTTGATATATTTAAGTTCCCTCCCACAGCATTGGGGAAAATGGACAAAATTTAACTGTTAATGTTTATTTTCAAATAAAATATCCAGAATTGAAGACTGGAAGTAGAAACACGCTCTAGCATTTAGTAATTTCATTAGGTTGAAGTGAAAGAGGCCGGCCAACCAAGACAGACCAGATGTGGAGATATGAAGGATATTTCAAGAGTCGGGCAGAAATAGAGACAAAGTACCAAAGAGAAATGCATCAACTTTGGATAAAATACAAACTAAACATCTCTGAATCTCAGCGTAAACCAGTCGGTCCATAGAGGTTCACAACATGGCACAATTTATACGTATGCAGACTTGGACAATGGAATCAATAAAACGTTTCAATGAACTTTAACCTGAGGTTGGAGCTCAGGAGCAAAGAAAACTGATCAAGTGAAATGTTGCTGCAACTAAGACCGTTGCTGCAGCAAAATCCATTTTAAATCATTCTCACTTGATTGTGATGTGATTCATCATCGATCAACGCATCGACTCGACCACTTTTACTGTACAATAGTAAACTTGTAAGAATCCCAACTCGTTAGTTCCCTTCTACGCTGCCAGTATGATAGGAATTAAACAAAATGCAGATTTAAGCAGTTTTTCTTCTCTCACTGAATGATTACATTGAATTTCCACTAACAGAATTAAACCAACAGTACTTTTTTCTTATCTTTCCAACCTGCTGACATGAAAAAAAAAAGTGCATTTTTCTACTTTATTTTCAACAAATTCTAGCATCACAGAAGAAAATCAATACATCCGTCCAATAAAACAATTCAGTTCGTCTCTACTTTAAAATTGTGAAAGAATTGTGTCTAAATTAGTTTTGTCCAGCTAACCGTTTGCCTTTAGGTGGAGGAGTCCGAGCAGCTGGAGAAGAGCTCCTCTTCTCTGAATGGTTTAGCTTAGATTTAGGCCTCCATTAAACACACTACCTTGTATTTTTTCCCTCAATGCAGACCCAGCATTCGTTGAAGGGACTTTTATTCATTCTACCCTGGGAAAACTCTTTGGGATTCCTAAGAATCAGTTTGTGTCGTTGGGTAAAGGTCGTCTGGTTCTTCCTTTTGAACCCACGACTCAGTGACACAGCCGTGCATTCAGGAGGCTCCAAGCAAACTAAACTTTATCAGAAATTTATGCTGAGCTCAAATCTTCAAAATGACCAGCTCTGACTTTTACAACCGCAAGCTCTCAGTGCTGCAGTGGCTATTTTCGGTTCTGCCTGCAAAGATCTGTCAGCACAGTTTAATTCAGCAGCTGAGGAAAAGGTCCTGCCCACCAGCCAAACCGTTCCACGGCTGCGGGCCCATCATGGTGCCATCTCTCTAAATTTATTTCCACACCTCCAATCGGAGTGACAGATGCAAAAACAAAAAAAATATATTGAGTCTTAACAAAAGGCATATCTAACCATGCATTAATTTAAATGCATGCTTTTAATGTATAAAATATAGCCTTCTGCTATTTAAACACTCCTTGCTTTGTCTCATCAAAAAACATACACAATTAATTGCACACTCATGTACTTACTGCCCGCATGCTGTCAGCCCACACAACTATCACAGCTCTGTCAGGCAGTGTGGAAAATAGATCGCTCAGTGTCGGCTCGGATAGCGGTAAAACGGCGAGGTGGGCTGTTCAGATTCACAGGATGAGCTGGGTTTGGGTAATGCAACCAGAAATAACTTGAGTTGATTCAGTGGATCAGGCACAGGTGCCCTCCACTCTGCTGAGGTCCTTGGTTAACATGTTACAGGTTCAGACTTGATGACTTCTGAGGTGCAGAATACAGACGTAATGAAAGCAAAGAAAACTTCTGATCCTTCTTCAGTGTTTCTAACAAGCCTCTGGTTGTCTGCTCAGAGATTCTTCTCTCATTCTTGCGTTTGAATTGTTTATTTTTGATGCATCTGCTTGGATGACATCTGTAAAAGCAGCAGATTGGTGTAAAAGGTGCGTTAAGGTTCCTGCACTTCACCCAAACTGAGCTTTCCAGCTGGCTTTCCTGCAACTAGCACTGGCTAAATAGTTGAGTCTAATAGCAAAGAAGGATTTATGAGTCACCATTAGCTGCTACTCAGCTCAGTAATACCATTCCCTCATCAAAGAGAAGGAGGGCCTTAATCTCTGCTTGAAGGAGCAAATCTTATCAGCAGTTGAGTGGTGATTAGATGAATAAGTGTTTGGATGAAATTCCTGTGATCTGCTTCTTTGATTATGAGTCCAATTCTGATTAAGATGAAGAAAAAAAGAAACATGCCACTGTTAAAGTGGATGAGGTTAACCCCCTTTTTTTCTTTTGAATGCACTTTCTTCAGTTTGAAGTTGACTTGATTTATTTTCCTCCATGCAGTCTGAGTGGTGCTTCCCCCTTCCTGGGCGACAATAAGCAGGAGACCCTGGCCAACGTGTCGGCAGTGGACTACACTTTTGATGACGAGTTCTTCAGTAACACAAGCGCTCTGGCCAAAGACTTCATAAAACGGCTTCTTATCAAAGATCCAAAGTATGTTGAACTTCTCTTTCACTTTTTTTCTTGTATGTCTAAAGACATTGAAAAATATCAGCAAATCAAGGATATTTTTATTTAAAGGCTTGTTACACATCCTAACATACAGATAAATATGCTTTCATATTTTGTTTCTAAGATAATACTCTCAATCTTTTTCCAAGTAACTTGTTTATTTGTGTCTCAGACACATAATGAATGTAAGTTTAGTGTTGTAGTTTTAGAACTAGGGCTTAGATTTCAAAATGCTGTTTAAACAAGTTAAAGTCTAAGATTTGCTAATGGTCTATCAGATTAAATTTAAAGATCTAGTAATTAATTAACATTCAATGGGGGAAAAACAAGAAAAAGAAATGGGATGAATTCATGTCTTAGACTCTCCTTTGATCCCTCGGCTTTCGGCAGCAGAAAACCCAGACAAAGAGCTGGAAAGAGTGCTAAGAGTGGGTCAGATGGTGGGATAGTCTGATTTTTCCTCACACTCCGGCAGCTCATAGGTACGACAGCAGGCCATTGGACCTGTTTGATGCTTCTTACTTTGGACTCTGAACTGGCCTCAATATTAAAAACCAGGGTTTTATTTTTGTTTTCTTTTCTTTTTTTCTCCTACCTAACATCTTGGAAAAGAGGAATGAGGAGGTGATGATCAGCCAATCGGAGCTAAACCTGGGGTTACACCACTGTTAATCATTAAGTATTTAAAACGGATTCAATTAGTTCTTTAGACAATAGAGGCTGAAATCTCAACAACTCTAGATGATCTAGAGATGTTGTGAAAGCAGGAATATCTTCTTGTTGAAGTTAAAGTTTGCTGGTTTTTCATTATGCAGAATGTAGGACTTTTTTAGTCTGGTTATTTTGTGGGAGTTCCCTTTTTTTCTGTGAGCTGAAAGTGTTTCTTATTGATTGGATCTGTAGTAATGTGAATCATTCACTTCCTCGTGTCCAACTTTTACGTTGCGTTTTTCCGGACAGATTTTCACACATATAATGAACACAGCTGCCTTGTTTCTGTTCAAAAAGTCCTCTGGCACTGGTTCCTCACGTTGTTCAGACTGTTTTGCTCTCATTAGAGTTGCTCCAGCAACAGCTCAATGGCTGTAGCTGCACTTGCAGACAGTAAATGCCATCAAAAACCTGTTTTTCTTTAAGTGAGTAGTTTGTTTGTTTGTTTTTTTCCCTCAGAGTATTGAAGTAAGAGGAAGGAGTTTAGAAAAGGTGAATAAGCGTAGGTGAGGGTGGATTTGATGTGTCCGGGTTAAGGAAGAAAATAGAGATTTGGGAAAGGCGACAAGCTGCTAAAGTCACACTGGGTGACGCAAGAGGCAGTCTAATGTGGCTTTGGATTCACCAGCTGAGTTCAGCTCAGTGGAAGTTATTTAAATTGATCTACATCATGAGAAGACATGACTCATCTTGGCAAGAAGGGAGATTGATAAAGAACATTTTAGAGATGATGGCAGGCCTATTAGTGTCTCATGATGTCTTGAGTAGCTCTAGAGTCCAGACTAAACGGGTTTCTTATAAGTGAATTTATCCTGGTGTGGAAAAAGGATCAAACCTACAAATCTGTCTTTGTTTTAAATGTTTTGTGTCAGATGTTTTTACATTAATTAGAAAAACTAAATGGATCTTTTAAAACAGGCACTTATGTATTAAAAGAAACATTTATCCAAATAACAATAATCCACACATTAGCTGCCGTTTCTTACTATTGGAGGATACTGCACTGATATCAACAACTGATACTTATTTCCATCCAGTTTTTATTTTAGGAAGAGACGTGGATTGGTCATGTGGTGTTTTTTTTTCATGCGACAGTGATGTTGATGTAGCAAAGAATTGTGGGTGTTTATCCAAAGCAGAGAAGCAACATCAGCACGGTGGTCAGTTTGTCATGGTGTCAGAAGGGAAGTGACGTATCTAGGATACAATACCAGTAATAAATAATTATCCATAGCAGTTCTAGACTAAGTATTATTCATGGGGCACAGAAAGAAACTAGAGAAGCAATTAGTTTATTAAATGAGCCATAAACTTCTACATTTCTGACAACACATGAAAACTGTAACTCTGTGTAAGTACGGCTGGAGCTCGAAGCTAACTGTAATTTCTATATAGTTAGTTGTTAAACTGTCAAGGTTAAATAATAAATTGGTTCAACAGACGAAAGGGTAACAGTCCCTTCTGTCATCACATGTAGCAGATAAATGATCACAATTTATGTTGCATATTGTCCAATATCCATTTTTCACCACTAATTTTTCTTTTAATTTGTTCAACTTTACTTTTGGAGCATCTATAATGAAAACAAACTAGAGATTATTTCAATATTTAAGATACTTAAATTGGTCTCTTTACCAAGTTTAACGGTATTATGTCTTTTGATCACATGTGTTATTGCTTCTTTTGACAGTTGACCCTCAGATTTATGTCCGTTCCGCAAATAACAGTGAAAAATCTTCTCTCTCTAAATAAAAGCAATGATATCACATGGTTAGAAATTGATTATTTTTCTACTTGTTTGTAAACACTGTCCCCAAAAATGGCCTTTATCTCTTTGGTTTCTCTAAATCCAGAAAGAGAATGACCATTCAAGACACCCTCCAGCATCCATGGATCAAGGTCGGAATCTGCTTTTCCTTAGATAATATTTCATTTAAAACTGTTTAAAACATAAAAAATGTTTATATTTGAAAGCTAATACTGTTTTGTCTTGTTTTTTCTTTTCAGCCAAAAGACACTCAGCAAGCTCTGAGCAGGAAGGAGTCAGCAGTCAACATGGAGAAGTTTAAAAAGTTTGCAGCTCGAAGAAAGTGGAAGGTGAGTCAATCAGTCGTCTGTGCCATTCAAATCATCCAGACACCATGTAGGATCGTTGGGCTCCTCATCCTGCAGAAAACAACCCTGCGATTATAGCTGACCTGGTTCCTGTTTCCTGCTGGCTCAGCTTATCAACTACTTGCCTGTTTTAATTCCCAGGAACTGAATCAACGAAGCATCCAGACTGGATTCAGTTCATTGATTATCAGTATTTTTCAGTCCTGTTATATTTATCTGTCTCCTACTTGAGCAGTTTATCTAGTTTACCTTTGCAAATACCTTCATTTTAAAGGTAGGTATTTTATTAACTTAACTCTAATCTATAAAAGAAGATTATAAAACACCTGATACTTGATGAGCCAGTGTAGTTAAACCTGCCTGAGAGTTTTATATAACCTACTGAATCTGATCGTCTACAGTGTGTGCAGAATTATAATTATTAACTATGAGTGTGGCTTATATGAGAAAATCTGTTTAGGTAAATATTACTGTGCAGAATTATTAGGAAACCTCAGCCTCCCAGACTCTGTTCAGAGAGGTGAACTGTTTCCCTCCCTGTAGATCTCACATTTTATGAGGGACCACAGGTTCTCTATGGAGTTTAGATCAG
>JAUZNJ010052747.1:17785-29966 GCA_034780135.1 Jordanella pulchra | reverse complement strand
TATATTGGTAGAAATGAGCTGTGGGCTGAAGTTAAAGTTTCTTTCCATAATGAACATGATTGCATCTAGAAGAAAAATTATGCTTACATGAAGTTGTGTTTTACTGCAGGAGGGACTGGTGCACAAGGAAATATTATAGTGTAGAAATATGACCTCTTTTAGCAGAACAATAAAACTAAACAATAGACCTACATGGCAAATAAGTTACGGTGTATCTTAGACAAGAAAAAGATGCTTTTACGGAGGTTCTAAAAAAATCCTCCTCTCAGTCCCATAGAAAACAACTAAAATAGATGGAAAATTGTGTATGTGATCAATTAGCCTGCAAACCTAACAAAGGTGTGTCTTCATTTAATATAATGTAATGTTTTAAGTTGTTAGAACGCATATAAGGCCATCACATATTTAAATCTGCTTTCCTGAATTACTTAAAAGCTGAGTGAAAGTTCAACATTTAAATTTGAAGAATGACATAAAATATCCCTCTTCTTATTCCTTAAGAAAAATCAACCACTTTGGTTTTGAAATGTCAGACGGTGATGTTTCTTTATGTTGTAGTTGATGGCAGGTCAACTCACTAGATCACTGTAGCTGAACAAAAAGCTAGCTTTAAAAATGATTAGCTTAAAGGTATGCTACATAAGATCATACTGATCCAAGTTCTTTGTTAGACTTTGTGTAAGTGAGCTTTTTTAAAATTTTCTTAAATATATTAACACTTGATACAAATAGCTCCTGTATTGTGAGACAAAATTGGAGTATTAGAGCACAGATGTGCAATTCCTGTTTTTCTAATTGAGATTTGAACTGACCTATACTGAAAATCTACACACAACTATCATAAAATCCACATTTATTCATGTTTAAGGAGCAGGTTGGTTAAAATGCTGAATTCACGCTGCTGTTTTAATTTGCCAACATTGCAATCTTTTCACTTCTTGTTCATTTTGTCTCTCACACACTCCAGTAGTCCCCCTCTATCCATCTCTTTCTCCCTTTCTTTGACACACACACACATAATCTGCTCAATCGCTCTCCTTCTCTTGTTCCATTTAGAGCTCAGTTTCTCCCTCCCGTCGTAATTTTCTCCATTTTGCCCTTTGAGTGTTTGTCTGTGGGTGTGGGTCAGCTCTAGTCAGGGTTCATGTATGAGGCATGGCAGTGGGGTGAGGACTGGGAAGGCGTGGGGTCTGGATGACATCTAGAGGGTCACCGCTGCACCAAAGCCTGATTTATCCCTCATCTTCTTTTTCTTCCCTCCTCCCCTCGACTAGATGGGATCTGGAAGACAGAACTCCAGCCCACTTTGATCAGAACGCATGGATGCAATTAAAAGATGAGAAGTGATGAAAACCTGAAGTCACTCCTCGTGGTTTTCATGCTGGATGTTAGATGAAGCTGTGTCGTGCCTGCTCATATTTTGCATCACCTCTTTTTTCCTTTGTCATTTTAGCTATTTGCCCTTGAAGTACATCTGTATTATCTTTTCTTCCATGCTGAAACTAGGCTCAGACACATAGTGTTCCAGGGTCCCTGAGGGAGAGGAGATGTGGCTGGGAAGCGCTGATGGGAAAATGGGCCAGCTCTCTTAGCCCTCCACTGGAGAGCTCCATAAAAGGTCTGGAGAGATGATGTCGTGGACTCTTTCCTCCCCCCCACACTCCTTATGTTTTGTTGTTTTTTTTTTCTTTCTTTTCCCTCCCTACCACAGCAAGCAGAGAAGCCCAGCAGCAGGGCCAGGCTTGGACCAAGCTCCTGCATATGAGCGAAACACACGACGACGATGACTTCATTCAGCTGAAATAGGGCTTCCATCCATCATCGGCCAGGAAAGTCTTGTTATGAAAGTTAGGATTTCCTGGACTTGGGTTTTTTTCTGTGTATTTTATTTACATACTGTGGGGTTTTTAATCATCTATTTTTCTAATGTCTTTAGATGAAATGTTGAACCTCTGTTAAGTTCCCTTTAATGCAAAGAAAAAAGCAGAAATGCTGCAGCACCTTAGCAACAAGAAATGCAGAAGTAGTACTTTTGCAAGTCTCAGTTGGTTAAGAATAAGAGTTTTATCCAGACACTTTTGGCTTCGGAAAGTATTCATGCCCCTCAAATATAACGCAAACTTTTGCCCGTTCCTTTGGAATTTTATAGCAATAGTCCATCATAAAGCAGTCCATAAACGAGAAGATGAAGAATTCATTGTTTTTTGCTTTTCCTTCTCTACAAATTTAAAGCTTTTAAATTTTAGCTTGCATTTCTTTTCAAACCCCCAGAGTTTGGATGCAAAGCTGCATGTCTTTTGTTTTTTTCCAGCTTTTCAAATCTAAAGACTGGAATGTTTGGCCAGTCTGTGGAGTAAAACAACTCAAGCTCAACCAGTCTGGATGGAGAACAACGGGAATTTATATTACCGACCAAGTTCTCAGTTAGATTTAGATCTTGGCCATTCTAATAAATTCATATGCTTTGATCTTGCTTATTGTTCTCTATCAAACCTCTAAGGCCCTCAGAGTACTATTGAATTTATGCTGAAAATAAAATTGGCAGTAATACATTAATGATAAAGTTGACGAATTGAAGGTTGTAATGGATTTTTTTTAGGCTTAACAAGGAAAAACATGACCATCTTTTCAGAATATTCTTGTCAAAATACTTTAAAGAAACATTTAATTATAGTTATGCTCCACTGTTTATGATCTTTCACATGTAATCAAATATATTTCCAATAAATACACTGAAGCTTGTAATTGTAATGTGACAAAGAGGAAAAGTTAACTAGTTCTGAATATTTTCCAATATAATGCACAGCAAAGCCCCTTTAACTGATGGCCGGTTATAGAGCTACCATATCCTTCTCACACAGCTGCTGGCCTCTAGGTTGAAGCAGTTGCTTCTTTTCCACTGCAACATACGCATTAAAGATCAAAAACTGCTCAAAGCTTTGAAATCCTCCTGTTTTTGACTTAATACGTCATCCTTGATGGAAGGATTTCACTTTTCTCCAGGTAAGCTGCAACACCCAGAATGAGATTCGTCAAGTATGAGCTCCTCCCGCGTTGGCCTGAAGCCATAATCTGTGAGCCATCTGCTGTTATATGAGGAATGTTCTCTACACACTTCATGGACATATATGTCCCAGCGCTTTGACGTCTTTGCTATTTTTAGCACCAGCCCCCCACTGAAGGTTGTTATGATGATGTCACACAGGCTATCAAAATAAAACTGTTTATCTTGGACTGGACATCCTCTCCACTTCTCTGTTTTTCTCCTTTTTTATTTTCTTCTGTTTGCTTATCAGTCAAATAGATTTTTCTTATTTTCAGAGAGATTTGCATATTTTAGAAGACTGGTACAAAAATAATGTTATCATTTCTGAACTGGGAATAAAATCAAAAACGGTCAAAAGACATTTCTGTTGCACATACTTGAGCCTTTTTTCTGCTGTATTACCTTTTATTCATACACAAGTTTGTTTGCCTGATACTCAACAGTTTAACTGCTATTCTTTTCTAAGATTTGTAAGCGGAGACTTAAAAAAGTGATAAATGACGAGTTCAATAATTCAACTTGGGGTTTTGAATTGTTGACCAAGACAATGGGCAAGATTTTCTGCTGAAAATTATGTTGTTTAAAAAAATGTTGATATACAAGTCTAATGAATGGACACTAACCCTGGCTTATACAGGAGCCGTGTGGTTGAATTTAGTCATGAAAAAACTACTAGATCCTGTATACAGGAGGTTTTAAGTAGTTTTATAAATGGAGTCATATGTTCTTTTTCTGTGGCTGCTACAACTTCCCTAATCTGTTTATGCAGGGCTGCATAAAAGCTTGAATAACTACTGATTATTAGCAGTCATTTTCATCCAACCCCTGCAGGGTTGTTAGGGTATGCATAGGTAGAACATGCAAAGATACAAAGAGCAAGACAACCCAACTGAACCATGCAGCAAAATAAGGTAACACATTTATTTAAACCTTAGCTGTGTAAAACATTTTGGATGCATCAAATTAGATGTAAATATTTAAGAACCTATGCCTTTGCTGCCTAAATACTCTAAATTGACCAAACAGTAACTAAATAAAATATTAAATCTTTCTTAAAGTTATTTAACAATTTAAGAACAATGAAAACAAAAAGCTTACAAAAACAAATGTCCCATTGTTGTTTTTATTGAAATATTAACCTTACACACTAGAATGAAAGTGAACCAAAACAGTAAACAGGTTTTACCAGTTTTAGACTGGATGTAAGCTTTGGGGTTTTTTGTTGTCAGTTTATAGCATTGGTGTCAAGTCAGAGAAAAATCAAGTGGACTTCCTAGAATTCTTGGTATTCTGACTTGGAAAGTTTATGTGACTTTAGAATATTAATACATTTGATGAGTAGTGACCATGTTATATTTAAGACACAAGTTGCTTAATTTTTAAACTTGTTATTGTTGTAGCTTATTGAATAGACCATTGTTTTTTGCAACTTATGTTTGGATTTACTTATTTTAAGAATGCAAAACATTCAAAAACATATATTGCTAATCAGCTTGTAACCATGATAGCCTAGGTTAACGATTAACAAATCCTTCTGGATGTTCTACCTGCATTTGGTGCATTGTTGGATCTGTTATGAGATCTTAGTTCCAACTATGATCTGTCTATCATTTGACATAAAAACTGAAAATCAATGTTGCATTTTATGTTATAAGATCTGAACGGAGCGCCTCAAAAGATACCACACTTCTCACTTTGTCAGCTGCAACATTGCCACACCTTTATGCGAAGCCAACACCTAACTGATAACACTGCTGAGTCAAAACTTTCAGTCAGCCAGTGAGATAAATGCTGCTAATACATCCAGGACTGTGTTGAATAATACAAACATCTCTTTGAGGATTGTGAAACTGCCTTGACCCAGTTTTCTAGAGCATCCCTTTAAAAAAGTTCTAGTTTCTGCAAAGCAAATGTGTTTCAGAAAATAAACCATTTATGAAAATAAAGGGGAATTTTGAAGAAGATAGACCTTTCACTCATTTCTTTTTTTTACCAGTTTCACACCCAGCACTAATTTCACCAAGTAATTACCTGAGACAAAAGCTAATACGTTTTCTGTTGATCCTGCTAACTATTTAAGCACATTCAAAGATCTACTTGAGATACTGTAGTAAAGATAATACGGCCAGATAGCTGCATAAAAGGTAATAATCATATGTGGGTGGTTTCACTGCAGCTGAGTAGCACAAGTATCGCTTATCTATTTTAAGCTGCTGCTTCAGGCCTTCTTTGTGAAGTGTGTAGTTGGAGCTTCGCCAGATGTCATTTTCTGTGTGACTAGAGAGGGCTGATGCAGATTTAAAGGCTCTCTGGTGAAAGCTGAAGATATGTAGCAGAAAGTACTTTTGAGCTATATATGCTCACATAAGTGAGGTATTTTTTTAAACTGATACAAAGTCCTACCCATATCTCTTAGAAAGCTTTAGAAGTACTAAGGTTGGAGATTAACACATTAATAAAACAAGATGTCTGACACCTGGTAAAGGATAGACGATCCAAAGTCCCTTGAAGTAGTTTGTGATAGACGAGACTGTCTGTGACTATTGACCTCAGCGTATGAATCGTTCAGACTTAGAATCCTTGACCATCCCAGAGGTTGAGTTCAGTTCACAGCGCGTAAGTGGTATTTTTAAAGCTGACAGAGCAGAGGCTTTAGACACCAAACACAGCTCTGTTTTTCCACTCATGATCCTTTTCATCAAGGTGAATGGAAATAATGAGAGCACAGGGCTCTATGGCTAAATCAAGAACTGTAAAACAGGATAACCAAAGACCCAAAAAGATCTAGGAGATAAGTATTGCCAGTCCAACAATACAAAGCACGGGAATGTATGTTTCAGCTGCTGTGGAAAATGTTTGGAACCCGCACTGTCCTGCTGCAGTACTTTAATCAAATCTCCCAGCATCGTTGTTTCATCGTTTTTTTTTGTTTTGTTTGTTTTGATTTACTTTTAACCCATAAATTGAATCAACAAATATATCTTAAAAACTGAATGTCAGCAATTTTCGATAATATTTTTTCATGTGTTTCATAATCAAACGCACCAATCACTGAATTGCTGTTAGAGTTTTGGAAAACTTCAGTTTTAACAACGAGTGCTAAGACTTTAAAAATTATAGAGAAGTCAAGAAAGTATGTAAGGGTTCTGCAAGCTTCTGATTGGTTAGTTCAAAAAATTTGGGGAACTGAAGGCATACTTACGAATGTTTTTAGGCACACCCCAAACACACTTGTTCCTTGTGGCATCATGGAAAAACAAAAATACATAGGCTAAGATGTCAGGACCAGATCCTCAGCTTTTACCAGCTGCTTTACAGAAAAACAGTAATGTGCTCAGAAAATTATAAACAATTAGAAACAGATTAGAAACCTCCAGATATTAAGATATATTTTTTTTACACATTTGAAGATGCTTGGAGAGGATCCTTATCCACAGAGAGATGGATCCTGAATAAAATGGTCTGAAAGGCCACACCTAGAGGAGAGAAGTCATTAGTCTTGATAACAGTTAGGGATTTAATTTTACCCTTCATATCGTAACTTCACAGAACTTAAAATAGAATCTGTGGTTTATTTAGTTGTCTGAGTCTACAGTTATTCAACCAAACTGTTAGCTAAATGAAAAAAAAATATATATTCATAATATATTCATAACAAGTGGATTTATATTTCTGATTCGTATTCAAACTTGTGGATTAATAGGATCTCAAACTAAGCAATAAGACAAATAGCTCATCTTTTTTATATATGTTTTCCTTTGAATTTAATGGAAAAAAACATAACCCAGCTCAAGCTAACTGTTAGCTTAAATTTGGAGCTGATGTAAACACTTGGATTAAGTTGTTAACCTAAATGCAACAAATTTTGCTGTTATGTCACCAACTGTTTTATTTATGGGATTATGTTTTGACTTTTGCCAGAAATAGCACGGTTATTAAATGATAGCTTGAATATCTGTGTTTGAGTTAATGGATGGTATCTTAAAGGAAAGGAAACAGAACACCTACAAGGATCTACAACAAGAATATAGATTTTTTTCCCCAGGAATTCCACTTCATATCTGTGGACTGGAGGATCTGCTGTATCCAGTGGGTGGGAGATATGCTACAGCCTCAACAGATTGCCAGTTCATCCCAGGACAACATGAAGACAACAAGGCCAGAAAACCAAGCACAAATACTCAGGCAAATTAGATCCGGCAATTAACCTAATATGTATTTTATTGGATTGTGACAGGAAGACAAAGTACTCCAAGAAAAATCAATGTACTCACAAGAAGAACATGCAAAGTCTGTTTAGAAAGGCCCTCTGCCAGGATTTCAAGCATGGATCTTCAGACAGCATAGATTTGGTGCTCCACCATGCAACTCTGCTACTGCACTGTTCTGCCATAAACATGTAAGATTTAGGTTTTAAAACTAGATTCTACTTCCACTGCTTTGAATAAAAAAATAAATACTAAATCTCTAAAAGGACATGAAAATATAAACCATTTGTAGAAAGGTTTTCGAAAATATGAATTCCCTAAACCCACGTAATTTTATTTTTTCTGCACCCTCTTTAATCAATTATTTAATAAAGAATGCACATAAATCTAAAATGATCTGTTTGCTCTTTTCTGAAACAAATTGTTCTACTTACTGTTTCTATAAGGTCAAAAGACAATGAGTATGGATAAGCACCACTTCGTGCCCAGTACTGACATAAGTAATAATTACCCTGAGCATGCATGTGGGCACATGAGGGCTGCTGGAGACAGATTTCACTGAAAATACCTCATAGCTTTCATTGTGGTCATGAGGAGATGCTGTAGATAAAAACTATGCTCCTCTTCATTCTGCAAGAGTGTTGATTTATATTGCGAACAGCAGAAACTAATGTTCCTTCTTCCTGCGATTTGCTTGGATTGAGTATTGTTATATCTTTTAGAACTGACCCATCACAAGCTTCACCACAGCTCCAGATTTTGCCCTATTATTAGCCTCTTTTCTCTAGGAAACAAGGTCACTCAAATGGCTCAGTCTTATTAGGCTTTTGCCACTCATTTGGTCTTAAAGAAACACACACTGTAGAAATAAATGCGTCTCTATCATGCACTAAGTCCTCCACTCATTTGCAAATGCCTGACATAACACAGCCTCCACACACTTGAACCAAGTTAGCACTGTCAAACCTCCATTGTTATCCAGCCAGCATAATGGTGTGGGACTGAATAAGCGGAATCAAGTGATGCTCTGGTGATACAGGCCCTGCTGAGTGAAAGCAATGGCCCTATTTTTGTTCAGGGTTAGAGCTCAGCTGTTGTCTGCAACTAATCCTCCTACAATTCTGCACTATCCCAGGATGCTCTTATAAGAAGCATATCTGCATATTAGTGCAAACACTTTAAGCTGACTTATGTTTTGTTTTTAAATCCTGACTTCATTTTTGAAGCATCAAATTATTGTTGGTGCATGCAGGGAGGAATTAGGACTTAAACGTTCTAAGGAGCTGAGAACCTTCTAGGTTAGGCTGTTGTTGATATTTTGTAATGAAATAGCCCATAAAAGCCAGCCTTTACAATATTTTTAAGAATTACTTTCACTGAATGACATCAGGAACCTCCGCTGGTAATACTTGATGTGGATGGGAAGATCTGCATATGAGGCAGTGGAATGTAGGTTTAAAAATGAGCTATTTTAAAAGAGTCCACAGTAGACATCTGTTTGCTGGAGATGGCATGGAACTTCTAACCAGGACTGTCAGTTTTATGTTGCAGTTTAGAGATTGTACATGTAGGCCAGTTTCTTATGCGTTATGTTCCAATGTTTCTGTGACAATTCTGTACTATTATATTGCCCCATTATTTTGCACTGTCAACATGGCTAAACGTTTATAATCTATCTACTTGAGGCCAGACTTATAATTTGCACTACTGTTATTTTTGCACTGTTATTATTTTTGCACAGTTAACTTCCAATCACTGCTTCACTTTATTTCCATGATTGTATTGTACTGCTTTTCTCTACTATTGCAAACTCAGTTTATTGTCCAAAGCTGTATGCAACAAAATTTCATCTTGGCTGCACTTTGTGTATACAAAATGACAATAAAGTTGGTCTAAGTCTAAGTTGATTTTACTCTAAAAATTAAGCAGTCATAATATCCAAATGGCTTCCCCAACAAATGGTGCGGGTTTAAAAAAAGGTGCAAGTGCAAGAACTTTTTTCCCTAATAGTCGACAGCAAAACAAAGATTTGTTTGCCGTTTTAAATGTCCGGAAAATTTCCAACATCTCTTTTATGACACGGTAAAGACAAGCCTTGGTGTTTTAACGGAGAGGGGTCAGAAGTCCTGATGAACTTCTGTCCGTCTAATTCTCAACATCACTTTCTAGAAGTCTTGTGATAACATCAAAGCAGGACTATTTCTATCTGTCCTGATAAAGCGGCTGTTGGGAAGGGAGATGAGTGTGTTGGTGTTGAGGGCGCCAACAACAGGCTACAGGGTGACATGGGAGCATGGCAGGGTGGTGTCTGGCTTCTCTCAGATGGGACTGAGGTGTCTGCACTTCACCAGTCACCAGTCTCTGAGTGCTATTTGTCTGGGTCACCTGCACTGACATGCTGAGAGATATTACTAGCTCAAGATTAAGACAACTGGGTCCTGTTTTGGCTGCTGTAGCTTCTCTAGTTCCTTAGTTTTCTATGTTAACAGACAAAATATCTTTATGCACTGGTTACAAAGACATTAAAGGATCTGAGGATTTTGTGGAGCATCTGCAGTATAAGGGTACAACTTTGACAGATAATCTGCACATTATTGGCCTTTACAGCTTAGAAGCAACTGTTTTAAAAATGCTGATAGGTATTTTCTTGAAGTAGCTATAGATTATATTTGCAGAACTAATAGAATAAGTGAGTGTTGCTGCCCTAATCACTACCAGACTACATGTCACTATTGCTTCAGAGTTGGGGCCAGTAAATCAGAAATAAAAGCTTGTTTGCATTTCCTACAGACTTAAATTTGTAATAAATAAGAAGTATGATTTGTCTCACAATTCCATTTGGAAACTATTTGGAAAAGAATAAATTCCCCTGTCAAAGCAACTTGTGCTGCTCATCGGTCATTTTATAAGGCCATGTCCAAACAATCTGAAGTCCATAAAGGTAGGACTTATTTTCCGAAAGATCTCTTAAATAGTTGCCATACTTTGAATATGTAAAGATCAGAGAAAATCTATCCCAACAAATGGCCGTTCAACATGCAAAGAAATGGCACAAAATATAAAAGCTACATCTCAGATTGTCTCTGTCAGGTCTGAAACTACTACTTGTCAAATTTCTTTCTGATTTTAATGCACTGTAATCTTGTCTGCTGCTTCCAAGTCGTCTATTATGATTCAAGGTCTGACGCCCTGTCACTCTCAGTTAACACGTTTAATGTTGATTTTCATGTCTGTATAGTTAGAAATAGACAAAAGAGGTTTAGCTGGTTTGGAAGTGCTGCCAGGTAAATACTCCCCTCCCAAAAAGAGATATGGCAGCACGATTTAAGTTTGCAAAGTTGTGTTTAAAAAAAAGAATCTGCAACAATGATATTTGGGATATTTGGAGAAAAAAAGATATGTTTGATCATACTTTAACAGTTCATATACCCTTAAATGCCACCATGGTATGCTGAGGATGGTGTTGGAGGGATGATCAAGAGCAGGGGGGGACCTGTAAATTGACCTGGAACTTCTTTGTATACAAAAATTTTCAAGTGTCAAATGAGGCCAACCATCTGGCAAGCAAACAGAGAAAAAAATCTCTTCCATGGTGATGTTAAACACTAATTAAGTCATGCAAAAGTGATTTAAATCTAATCTAGATGGTTTCACAAGCTTCTCAATCCTTTGAGTGGTGAAGTTTTGTATAATAAATAACAACAATGTAAAGTCTGTGATGTGTAATTTTACTTATAGTGGATTTATGGTTAAGTATTTTTAAAACCTAATAAAAAAAAAGAAAACGATTGTAAATTTCTGTTATAACCTTGTATATACAACCCTTAAGTTATTAATGTGACTAATGTTTTATTGGACAAAACAAAGAAGTATTTTAGAAAGCATATTTGAATTAACTTATTGTTTCAACTTAATCAGTAATAATTTCTATTAGAAGTCCCTCCAAAATAGTAGATCAAATGCACATTGGTGCATTTACAAACCAAAACTCTTCCCATCAACAGCTGTCTTTACTGCACACTTGACTCGACCAACACTTGTGAACTCCCCCGTCTTTAGGAATCACTGAACCTAACCAGTAAACAAGAGCTTCCTGCGTGGATTCAGACCTCAGTCACACTGATGTCATTTTGTTGTGAACAGGCCTACACTGAAACAGTCTGTTTTGGCTATTAATCAGCGCACAGGTGAACGTCTCAAAAGCTGACAAACAAAAGAAAGAGTTTAATTTTCAGTTACTGACAAATCTGACTCACTTCCACGGAGTTATGTTCTTTCAGGGAATGGGAGCAACACTCACTGAGGATCAAAGTGATTGGTGATGAGAAACAAGGGTTTGTCTAAAACATTAGCAGTAAGATCAACCTGGGGAAAATCTCATGTGTTACATCACTAACCACTTATTATTTAAAATGATTATCCTTAACAGCCCAGTTAACTAAAAAGACCTCAAAAGTAAGATTTCTTTTAGATGTATTCACTAAAATAATGTTGTGTAAGTCTTGGGCTGTGTCACTACCTAGAGAAATATATACAGCTGCTGGAGATGTCAAAGCCAAATGCATAAACAGGATGCATGGTTAGTGGAGCATGTTAAACTGTATGTGTAAAATGTATTACAAGCCTTCAGGGCTGTAAAAAAGCACTACATAAAATTTTTTGTAGCTAAATTGTTGATTTGAAAGGACATTTTATGGGTTAATTCGCTTAAAGTTTGGGTAAATGTTTAATCCAATAGAATAGAATAGAATAGAATAGAATAGAATAGAATAGAATAGAATAGAATAGAATAGAATAAATCTTTATTGCCCACCTATGTGGAAAATTATCTTTGGCTCACCAAAGAATAAAAAAAAATATGAAAAAAACATAAATTCAGATAAAATAAGGTCCAATTGAATAAAACCAGAGATGTCCGCACTGAGCC
>JAUZNJ010052747.1:0-17685 GCA_034780135.1 Jordanella pulchra | reverse complement strand
AAAAAAATATGAAAAAAACATAAATTCAGATAAAATAAGGTCCAATTGAATAAAACCAGAGATGTCCGCACTGAGCCGTCCTTCTTGTCATGTTGTTGTAGATGTGGGTCAGAGGCTTTTGGGATTTCCATACAAATTTAGAAGCCGTTTTCAAAATTTGATTTAACTTCACCTATTAAAGTTCCTGTGTCCATGGCATGAGTTTAGTATTTGCCTTGATGGGGGACATTGATTTATATATTATCAATTATATAAATGATTTTTGATTAGTTTTTAAAAATATGAGATAAAGACACATTTATGTTTCAGAACATAAATTCACTTCAGTTTGGATATTTGTGAAATACAGAATTTACATTTTGTGTTTTAGTTTGATACCTTACTGTACTGTGGTATGCAGATTTATATGCTGTCTATATAAAGTTCAGTCTGCTCTTTTACCTGATCACCTGACAAATCATCTATATAGTGATAAGAAAAGATCTGTACCCTATTGGGAAAAAAAATATTTAATTTGGGATTCTAGAGCAACACAAGGTAATGAGTACATTTTGTTGGGAAGGAAATTGATGATTTTGAAAGATTTTATATGAATAGAGATCTGAAAAGTGTGCTCTGCATATTTATTTATGTAGCAATACATGCAGAAAAACATTTTGCTGCTGTTGCATATTTTTTATGATTATTTTTTTTATTGGAGATTTCTGAGACATCTTTACTGGCTGTTTTTAACAACTTTATTAAAAGTTTAGGCTTGTGAACTGAGGTCACAAAGTCAGAATACTGTTATGCTGCTTCACAGCACCAGATCTTTCTCTCTTTATGTGCACTTTGGGAGTGGGAGAAATTTTTGGATCTTGGTCAGCAGATTTTCCCATCTAAACAATGCATCCTTGAAGCTTTGTTCGGGAGACTTTCTTCTTTTTGTGCTGGTTCATTGATTATTACTACTAATAGAAAGTTCAGCTGAGAGAAAAAGGTTGTGCAAGAAAAACTAATGCAGCAATGCCATTTACCAGTACTGTGAATCCAAGCTCATATATGAGGTTGGGCAAAATTCACAAACTATGGCTCAGCAAAGACATTTAGACCAACCTTGGCTGTTTATACCACAGCAGTGCTATTGTGTGATCACATTTATTTTTAATTTGACAGACTGCTGTAATATCTGACTACATCTATTTTGAAAACGAATCAAGAACCCAAACCCAGCACCCAAATTTAAACTTTGCTGCCTTTTAAGAAAATAAATTACCTAAATTCCTCCACAGTCACACAATTTTGGCGCCCAAATGAGAAAACAGTGATGTTATATGAATGCCTCATGGCCTTAGTTGTACAAATGTTGTGGATAATTCTGCTGCATCAACAGATTTTAATTCAGGATGTCAGCTCCAAGTTCAGCTGGTGGGTGGCATCTAATCATGTACATTCATTTTTGCAGGAGAAATAACATCATTATTATCTTTAATGACACCTCAGCGTAGAAAACAACAATAGTGCTGGCACATTTCACAGCCGCAACTTACATGTAAGAAGGTAATACTGCAGCTCCCGCTGAGTACACAAGGTTGTCTGCCAACAATAACAGATGGCTTTGTTGAAATAAAAAAAGATTTTATGCCCGACCACCTTGTTTTTGCTCCAGTTTGAAAAGGACCACCGTGGTGCTTCAGTCCTCCAGACATTCCAGGGTCTTCAAGTGTTACTTATCAGATACCTACAGATGCTCTCTGGTGAGATAGGTTTTATACCTTTCTGTAAAAGGGGATGTGTTTCCATTTGATGGAAACAAAAAGATGACATTGACCAGAGTTGGAAGAGCCAAGGGAAATACCTTGACAATGGAGGTTTGTTTGGATAGCATGAGAGAAAATTCCTTCCATTTCCTGAAACAAAAGGATAAAAGACTTCTCACCTCCATGTTGATGGATACAAGTTGTTAGCATCACAACTTACAATAACAAACCAGCTATGAGAGTTCATATAACAAGATCTGCACGTCATTGCTTTTTTGAACTCATAAAAAACCAAAAGAATTGCAAATATATTTTTTAAGGCCTAAATTGTTATTTCATTAAGAAAGTAGTATCATGCGAAATTTTTTACAATATATTATAATGTATTGTAAAACTATCCATTGTTATGTACATTTTTTTCATCTGTATTGTATGTGATAAACGAAAACATGTTAGGCTGTTGTTATAAAGTGAAATAATGCATAGCTTTCTTAAATAGTCTCAAATAAAAATTAAACATTTACTTTACAAAACTTGAGTAAAATCGAGCAAACCCACAACATACGTACAGGTTTTGCTTTTTAGAGAATATAAGTAAATAAAAAACCTGAAAGAGGTCTTCAACCCTGATCCTCATAATCTGCTGTCCTGAAGAGCTTAGCTGCATCCCTCAACACAGCTCATTAAATGACTGAATTAGTATGCCATCAAGTTTGGCAAAGGCCTGGTAATGAGCCATTTGTTAGATTCAGCTGTGTTGGAGCAGAAATGCATCTTAAACCTGCAGGACAGTTGATCTTGAGGACGTAAAACAGTGTGGTCAATAAAGTTTGAGAGAAGTTAACAGAAGGCTTAGGATGTAAAACTTTGAAAACAACATTCAAACTTTTAACTTTTCACACCAAATCACTCAGCTTTGCTTAGTTTGTGCTGCATACCAGTCTAAATAATCACTCACCATAGTGAAACACAACGGTCGGAGCATCATGCTGTGGGAATACTTATTTTAAGCAAGGACAGGAAACCTGATTGGCACTGAGGGAAAGCTATATGTAGCTAAATGAAAGGCAATGCTGGCAAATAAGTACTAAGATAATACAAAGGACTTGAGACTTGGCTAAAGGTACACCATCCAGTTGGACGACTGTAAACATACAATAGGAGTCACAACAGAACGGTTTTGATTGGAGGATATTCATGTATTCAAATTTGGCCAACTCAAAGTCCAGACCTAAATTCAAAAGAAAAAGTGGAGGCAGAGAAATTATTTTATATATTTGTAGCTGTTGCATAAGGTGGTTTTACAAATTAACTCAGATTGGCTAAACACAAATAAAGGCCACATTTTCTCTCTTTTATTTGAATAAAAAGCATGCATTTTTTAATAAACTCCACTGCACAGGTATGTCCTACATTTCGAGGTTTGCAGTAGTAATGTAAAAATTGAGAATACTTAATGCAGAAAAAGTTCAATGTGTAAAATATATCTTTTTAAAAACACTTTATACATGTACAAGATTAACACTGTGAAAATACTAGTATTTCATAAATTTGTTTACCAAATGTTATATTTTTCATTTACTTTTCTGCACAATTTCATAATTGTATTAAAAGCTGTCTTGACATTCTTCTTTATTTGTCAATTCTTACCCCTTTTAAATTTTTTTACCCAAGAAATTACTCAAAAAGTAGCCTTTTTCCAACTATGTCACGGTTTCATAAGAATGCATAATGATGCAAAGGATTATAGCTGCCATACACAAATATGTTTATACTCTGAGCAAAATTGAGCAGCAAATCAAAAATCAATGTTTTTACGGTAAGATAATGCGTTAGATGAAAAAAACGCTGGTATGGTAAGAAAAAATATTACAAATCAAAACCAGTGATGATAATGTCGCTTCTCGATTGTTTAATCATCATACTGTAAACTTGCATAAATAAATACATAAGAAAGAATGAAAACTGTTTATTTGTCACTTTTTTTAAGTATGGCTTCCCTACTGCTTATAATCATTGTCTTTTGTACTGCAGTTCCTGAAGTCCAAATCTCGCGAGGTTATGGAAAACAAACCGCACGCCTCTTACCCTCTGCTTCCTCCTCCTCCCCAGCCCTCCCTTCCCACGCCCCAGTGAGCTGTGGGATAGTGGCTCTATAAAGTATACCCTCTCTCGGAGCACGAAAAGAAGCCCGAGACAGGAGGGGGATGAAGATGGCGGACGCCAAGCAGAAAAGGAATGAACAATTAAAGCGATGGCTAGGCTCGGAGACGGACCAGGAGCCTCCTGTTCTGAAAAAGAAGAAGACGAAGGTGAAGTTCGATGATGGCGCCGTGTTTCTGGCCGCCTGCTCAAGCGGTGATACAGAGGAGGTGCTCCGTCTGCTTGACCGGGGCGCTGACATCAACTACGCCAATGTAGACGGTCTTACTGCGCTCCACCAGGTTTGTGCTTCATTGCCATTGTTCGTAATGTCAGTATTCGGCACACAACGGAAAGAAATATCCCTTTACTGCGAACAACCGCTTACCCTGGAACACCTGTCAAATGGAAGCCATTCTCATCCCGTTGTTTACCTATAGAGCAGACGAGTCTTTTTCGACACAGACGACTAAAGCCAGTAGTTGTCTGAATATGTGTTAATGTGCAACATGAACATACAATTTACGGAAAAGACACTGCACCTAAACGGTTCCTATTTTCAGCTAGTTTCCCTCTACCTTTTTGAACTAATGCGAGCCTGTATGCCATCAAACCTTTGGGTGCAGTCTAATTGCTGTTCTGTTGCATTTCACATTCAAAGCCTTCGTTAAACCACAGCTATCTAGAGTGTTCCTCTTTTAAAGAGAAATTGTTTGTTGCAGGCCTGACACACAATCTGTAAATTAGCCACGTCGGAAGGAATTGACAGTAAAAGAGGCAGATTGTCTTGGATCGGATTCCGCTGGGAAGAGTAGCTACCTGGCTAACAGTAAAAGTCGTTTTGTTGATAAACCCTGAGCCGCGACGGTGGCTACTCTCTGGAGAGTAGAAGAAGCAGATAGTTTCGGTATTATGTTACACACCTATAGTACCATAGCCATGATTTAATTAAAACGCTGTAGTTAACTCAAAAAGTCAGTTTATATTAAAAACGAGAGTGATGCTTTGGATAAGGAACGGTGTAGTGCTAAGCTAGCGCTACATTAGCATGCTAAAATAACTGTCGCTGGCTGCTTTGGACTAGCTTAATTCATTCATTAGCTGAACCTTCGACTATTTCACTGGTAATAACTGGCTTTTACATTTAAACACTTTTAATCTTTACAGTGCTCCAGTTTAAACGCCAACATACATGCTATTGATTCTTTGTTGATGTTTTTTTTTGGGATGGAATGTCATCCGTGCCAAGCTAACATTTTGCCCGCTAATCACTTGGGCTACATTCCCGTGCCTCTCTTTGCGCTTGCAGTGCTTCTACATTTTGTGGTCGGCTTAAGCAACCGGATCAGTGAGAATAACCTTGGGAAAAGACTAAAATAAGGGATCTACCTTTAGGAAATGAACATGGGGTCCAACCTTATCAGTTTGTATGCAGATATAGCTGTAGGCTTAATTAATATTAAGCCAGGTTAGTTGCAGAAGTCTATTTTGCTAATGATTATTTTTCTACTTGAATAAAAATGGCTGAACGAAGGAAATCAACATTTGTAAAAATGTAAAATTTTAATCGTAGGTTGCTCTCTAAATTATGAACCCCATCACAGAAAGTGATTAATTTTACATTGCTTAAACTTAAATGAATTTCTTCCTGTCGGCCTTATTTTTCTGCAATATTTTAAATCATCTTTTGGCATTTTATTCTATAATAGTCAGAAACTAGTTGCTTGCTTTACCACTTTTCAAAAGCTTTAAAAAAATTAAAAGCACTTTCAGATTGTTCGAAAGACACAATTAGCATCTCCGTTGGTTTATAATCAACAAATGTTGTTTTCAAATGCGTTTCACAGTTTACTTTAAAATGCGGAGGTATTCAGGGAAGAGTGAAAACACTCAGCTAGAATTGTGATACTGCCTTGAAATTTTTTAGAAGTCTCCCATCATTAATGTTTTAACCTTGTCCTTGGTTGGACTAGAAGTACTTTCATCATTTACTATAATGAGTCCTTTTATTTATGGATTCATTTTCTGCACAATTGAGGAACAGTAGCAGAGGACATTGTGTCCCATGTTGTGTTTTACAGCTAAAGCCAAATTACGTATTCAGTTCTGAGTATATTTACTTTATCACTTCAACTTGAGAACTTGAGGAGAACAACAAATAACCATATTGTTTGGGATCTGCATTGCAATGAGTGCTTTTATGTCTGTGTTGAAACTACATTTTTTGAAATTGTTAGCCATATTAACCTGGAAGCCCCCCTCTTTGTGAGCATCAGTAACCATAAGCTTCTTCATGACTATATATTAAATTCCACACCTTCTGATTGAAAGGGGAATCATTCCCGCCGTTGTGTTTTTTTAGACCGTGTCAATTGTTTTTGTGGATGCAATTGTGGCAGTTAAAATTATTGAAATGATCTTGATGGTGAGTTTTCAGCTCAGATTCTCGTTTGTTAGCCTCCTGAATGTAAATAGAATTGCATTTTATCCTTCCCTGTATTCGTGATCAAGAATCCTTTGCATGGTAGGCTCATAGAGCTTGTATTTTGCTGTCAAAGTACCTTCTACTACAGATTGTAACAGATTTAATCCACTCTCTAAAAGCTTCTTGTTTTGGTTTTCTTGTTTTAGTCCTGTCCACAAATCTACTTGTCAAAGCAGGTTGCACAGATACAAAAAAAAAACCAGTTTTACCCCCTTCCTGTGCAAAAAGTTTATTTAAATTAAGAACATCTGCCTCATTGGTCCATAAATGAGCTGACCATCTAAATGTAGTTTGATGTATGTATGAGGTACTTAGTTCCCTTTTAAAACTACTTCCTTTTACAACGAGCCTCCAGTACATTTTTCTTTATTATGAGTTATACTGTAGTTCCTAGAATAAGAAATGGAATCGGTCAAAATCATTTGGTTTGACCACAAGGAAAGTGGAACTTGGCCAGGAAATGCTACATCAGTGCATCTGTAGGTGATGCCACTTCATCAGTTTCATTTTCTCCTAATATCTGTCCCCTACATGTCTGAGGCAGAGATGCTCAGACAGATTTGGGCTAGACTGTTACATGGGGGATGAACTTCCTTGATGTCTCGAAAAGATCCTAAATCTATCCTTGTTTGTCAATAACCTTACTGTATTTTCCTAAAGCTGTCTGGTCTAGTCAGGCTTGGCCATTTGTTATTTTTCTGTGACATCACGATTTTAATTTTCTTTTTTTCACCATGTGATTCAAATCTTTTCAAGCCAAACAATGCAACATTCCCTTTTTTCCAGCCTTTGGAGTCGCACTGATCCAGTGCTAATAATAGGGTAACTATACTTTTGGTGCACATTTAGTGAAAATTATGGTCTGCTTGCAGAGAGGAGATTTGTACCGGTGGAAATTTTGGGCTGTAGATGGAATTTAAGGCATTCTGGACTGTGATATATTATTATCAACATATATTGCCTTCAGTATGTTGCACTTTTGTTTCCTCATCTTGTAGCTTTTTAAATAAGGTTTACAGTATGTGAGCAGGGACTGTTTCCAAATGATTTCTGGCTGCTTTTCGTTACAAATAAGGTGCCTCATTCTGAAGCAGTGGGGCTGCGATTTCATTTATAACTCACGAAAGGAGTGTTCTTATTGTGTTAGACAGAAAATGAGCCAAAGGTTAACTGAAAAATGTTGAACTGATTATATCGGAACATTTGGGATCATTTTGTTGCCCTAGTTAAAGTGTTTGGTTTTAAACAGAAGGTGTGAGGGTCATTAAGTTAAAAGGTTTTTGTTGTCAGTAAAAGTTGTTTTTCACATTGATACATTTAAGACCTTGTTTTCTGACCCTTGTGTAGAAATGGCAAAGTCATCAGGTTTAAACATTTTGGAATTGACGTGATTTTTATTTTTTTATTTAATGTATTTTTTATTAGATGCATGAAACGTTTAGAATTAAAAATCTGTGACCATGTTGTTGTTGCTCTTTCTGCTCCTGCATAGTAATATTTTCCTCGGATATCATTGAACATAAGGGCTGACCTATGTCTTTGTTTCTGTGTCATGTTCACAATGGGTCACTCCTCACTGGAAGTATTGCTGCCATTCTTGGTGATTGGTTGAGGGTTAAAAATACCACCGTCGCCAAGTTCTCCTAACTGGGTTTCAGGATATGATACTAAGTTTGGGTATGACTCAGTATGTAGCACTGTTTCTGCTCTAGACCTGGTGTTATCTAGGCAAGAGGTGGTTCTGAGTTGCAGATTTTCTGCAAGCAAAGGACATGTAAATATTTCCATAAACTGTTGTTTACACTGTGATCCATTGGATTAATGCTTTTTTTTATTTATTTATTTAAAAGAAAACTATGTATAATGTCATGCAGAGGTTTGCAAGATAGTGAAATGGACGGAAAATAGTGTGTGGCCTTTTGAATTTTCAGATTTTATCGTATTTGCATCTGATACCTGCAAATAAAACCTAATTCAGGTGTCTACCTTTACAAGTCGCATAACGATTTAGTGGCTTCCACCCTTTTTCTTTAAAATATTACCTTGAAGGTTTGCTAGACATCAGTAAACAAACGGCAAGATGAAAACCAATGAACAAAGCAGACTGGTCAGGGACAAAGTGAAAGAGTAGGGTTAAATAAATGTATTTAAGCGTTGAGCATCTTGCAGAGATTTATTTTATTCCATCATCTTTAAGTGGTCCAACTGCAGGCTTATCAAATCATGTCTAAGTACATAAATGACAGGATGATGGCCATACCTGTTGACAAGGCAAGTATCTAACATCTGGCTGAAGTGACACAAAGAAAGAACAAGAACCAATGAAACATAGTTGTGGCAGCATCATGCTGTGGGAAATGTTTTCTTCACCAGATGGCTAAATGCACAGAAATACTCAAGGAGGACCTGAAGAGATGTGAAAAGCTTGAGATAAGGTTGGAGGTTCATACTCTAGCAGAAGAACTACACTGAACTACTCTTTTGGAAATAAATAAATTGAATTTAAATGATTTGCAGTGAAATGACAGCGTTTTTTTTGTTTTGTTTTGTTTTTTTTAATGAAAGACAGTTGAAAGGAGATGGATCCTTATAGCTGGATAGCTGTGAGGATGTCTAAGGTATTCCAGGGATGAGTAGAGATTATAGATCCCCATCCCATCAGCTAAACTGGTCTCAGAGGGGAACATTCCAAGACCTGCTGTCCTAGCCCGGGCATTCCCCACATGACGGTCGCTGGAAACCATAGCAAAGAGGGAGCACAGAAGACATTCCTCAGCTGTCACTTATACCCCTCCCTTCCAGTCCTTTCTCTTTACAATGCAAAATGTTGCCCACTGAGCTCCACCAGCATAGTGGAAGCAATGAGGGGCTTGTTGCTTCACGTTGGAAAAATCTCCTCATTGACCTGCAGCTGAACTTCCCTGCAGCAGTCCTGCACTTTGCTGATCCCAAAGACTGAGGTGACATGAGTCTGCTAAGCTGAACATGTTAGCTGGACATTACAATGCCTACTGTTGACATTACACACCCTCATTATGGCCTTAAAGTCGATGAACATTATCTCGCACTGTTTCTATGGCTACCCTTCGGAAGGTTACCAGTCGCTCGTGTTGGTGGATTTGCATGGACCGAGTGGGAGTTGCATAACAGACTGTACAGAGAGAGAGAGCTTCTGACTGAGCACAGCCTCACAAGTCAGTAATGGAACCGCTTCAGAGCATGTGGGGAACGATGATAAGATGGCTGCATTTCTCTTCTTCCAGATGAGCATCTCTTATATTAACACATTACATAATTGTGAAAGTTACTGCAGGCCCTGGCTTTGATATTCTTGGCTGTGCTGGAGGCTTGCAGTTTGCCACTGAGAGGAGCAAAATAGAACATCTTTGACGGGTCACTGTCCTCTTTCAAAGCTGTGTGACATCCTCTCACGATCTTGAAGCATCCTCTGTCGCTGCCTGAGGGAGAAATTCATCTTTCTCAAATGTAGAGGAACTTTAGGTGAGGCATAAGCGCAGGTTAGCGACAAAGGGATGTCTGAGATTCAGCCCAAATGAAGAACTACTAACTCTGATAGCTTCTGGGTGAAGGTTGCACAGCATTGCATGTACTCTGGATGAGATGTGCATTTAGCTATCAGATATTTTAGCAGCTGCAAGAAATTTTTCAAAGGGAGAATCTTAAGCTTGAAAAAAATGGGTCCATATGTGAAATAGATACTTGAAATTTTAAAAGTCTAGATTCTATTTATTAAATACATCAAAACTTCAAAAAGACGAACAAACATGTAATCTATAGACTTATCGATCGATTACAAACACTTTCATATGCAGTCTTTTTTAAAATTATAACCACCTAAGGGTTTGTGGTGTCCTCTAATGGTTCAGTATAGTAATGTTGTTTTTATTTTTCTATGTTGGGCTTGTGACTACTTGTTCTATCACAGGATTTTTTTAAATGCTTTAGTCCAAAGGTAAATATTTTTATAATCAAACTGAAAATGTACAAACAGAATTAAGTCCATTGTATAATCATTTTTACTACAAATTTTTTTTTACAAATTATACATGATGATGATGATGATTTCGGTTTTACCATGGTAGGCGGTCACAAAATTTTGAAATGTTGGATTTTTCTCAATTATGACCTCCTTATAACATTACAATATGAGATATTATCTAACTGTAAATGTTTGCTTTTCATGCAGTGGATTTGCATAGCCTCTGTTTTGTTACTGGTTGATTCTTTACCATAATAACCACCAATTCATCTCATAAATTTCTAACAAATTACTGAATAAATTAAGATGCAGTTTAATAATTCATAGTCTTGAGTCTAGATTTTTTTGTTGTTGTCTTGATCCTGGCTAGACAAAGAACAGTTGAATGTCATTAGCTTTCAAGGAGTACTGTTTTTTGTTCTGTTAGGATTAGGCCATCATTGCCTCCACGGTTGAGTTTGTTTTGTCTGCCTCTACTTTCTTGACATATTTGATGTGGTTCTGCTTCTTTACATTCAGTCGTTGCAAAATTATTATGAGCATATTTACTAGACCACTGTACCATGTTAAAATACAATAAAAGTAGTAATAATTGTCTAGACATGCAAACATGAGAGAAAGTAGAAGTGAATCATTGATGAAATAGTAACACTATTCGTAGTACAGTTTTTATATTCCAGTGAATCATAACATTACTCTGAATTAAGGGTTGGGTTGTCAAATATATATGGCAATGTTATGCCCCATTATATTTTCTAACATTAAACCCAAGTCAGATGTGAGACGAGATTCCAGTCTGAAAGAATCACCATAGCTCTATTGTGGCTCCACGGCTGAGTGTTAATTTTAGAAACGAAGCTCAATGGCATGTATATTCTACCTCGGTGTAATTGGCAGGTGTCTCCTTGTCAAGCTGGCCTTACTCACAGTTTCATTCCTATTCTTTGCCAACCCCATAATCAACATCAGGAAGTCTTTTTGGCATTTGTACACCGACACTTTGCAACATGTCAGTCCATCTGCTGATCGTGACACATCAATGTTTCCTTGTGTCTTAAGATCATCTTTAAGCTGAGTCTAATGCTTTTGAAGTTAGTTGGAAGGGTGAAAGTTTACCAGGAAATAACAGTTACTTTGATATTCAATTAAATCTCTTGTTAAATGGATACATTTATATTTGTATTTATAGGCCAGACTAATTTCCAATCCAGTCAGTAATGTGGTCAAAAACTTACACAGCGTCTACTTTTGTATCTCTGTATTATCGAATGGTTTTTATTTTTGATTTTGCGGCTTGAAAAATTTCTGTGAACATAAAACTTTCACATTTTTCATTATGAATCTTTATAATAATTATGAGTTTAAACTGTTTGCCTTAATATTCAGCTCTGTTTAATTGAATGGCAATAAATAAAATCTGGTCCAACAAATTACCTTTAAAAGTATTTAATACTCTGTTTTATCTTCATAATAATAAAGTTGTTCAGTGAAGGCCCCTGGATGTTTGTTAGAGAATATTGGTAAGTAAATCGCATCAGTCCATGATCTTTAAATGTAATGTATCGTGCTTACCTTCAAAGACACAGCTGTCCTCATAAGAGGTCAGGCAGATTATGGAAAGCATTCAGAGGCAGCTGGCCCATGGTCAAGGGAAGAGCTGCAGAAATTCACATTTTTTACAGGCAACTTGCTGTGCTGTTTTTGTTTGTTTTTTTTCTTTTGTTTTTTTTTTTTATGGAGGATCAAGGAGAAAGCAAATATTGAAGAAAATTCTATTTATTGTTTGCTCAAATCGTGTAATGGAAAACAACAAACCTTGAGGGGCTTTAGGACCTCATCTATGATGAACAAAAAAACCTGCAGCACAATGTTTCACACACACGTTGAGAGGGATGAAAATGACAAAGTCTGAGGTATTCACTGAAAACTTGCAGCCATGCAGACCTTTTCACTTCATAAAAAAAGTGAAAAGTAGTAAAACTTGCACAGAAATCTGACTCTTTTCAATTGTTGTTCTAATGAAAGAAGCATTAAACATGATTTTTTTTTTTCTTTTTAATTTGGAGATCCAACTCAGTCAGTGAAACTCAATCTTACAATGAGATCACAAACATCCAAAAATGATGGAAAGAACTGATATCAAATGTCAACCTTACATTTGTTTTTTCTCCATGTTTTAGATAATTATCCACACGATTCTCAGACTGAAGGAGTATTAAATGCATTTAAATTGTCAAAGACACTTTGATTCCGACCAAGGGGAGAAATAAAAGGTAATCCAAAAATGTCAGTGTGATTGTCCCTAATACGACAAGGTGTAATCAATCATACCCACCAATAAATTGCTGCATGAATTGAGCTTTAGCAACACAAGGGCTATGGCTAATGGAAAAAGTCAGACGCAGCATGTTTTAAGAGATCTTACTGCCCTGCTAGTGCATGATGCTAAATTACTTATTAGCCATTTTACATGAGCATTACTCAGGGGAAACATCTTGCTGGTGTCAGTTCAGATTTTCACTATGGAGGGGTTCCTTGCTACTGGAGCGTTAGGCAGTGTAACAGAAGCAGGATCCACAGATTTTAAGACCCTGTTACTCTGTTCTCTACAGTTTCCTCTAGATCTGCCTGTAAAAGCCAAATTTAACCACACAGTATGTCCTGTCATGGTTACATGTTCATCAATGTTTTTTTGCTAAATATATTTTTCGTCCAGGAATAAGAACTCTGCTCCGGCCGTGTTAACTGACATTTGCCATCGTTTGTACTTGACGCCCCTGGTCATATACAGCAGGTAATTGCAAATCTAAATGGTTGTTTGCACATGAACACTTTTGCAAGACACCGACTTTTGACATTAAAGATAGTAGTGGAGCAAGCTGCAGAAACATGCTGCAATGTTGCAGAATGTCGGCAGTGTTATGTGTTCTTTGGACTCTCTGTGTTTGTGATTTAGTGAGTTAGCATTCTTTCTGTTAATGCAAAGGTTTTTTTCCCCCTGTGTCTTTATCTTGCTAAAATCATTCAACATAACTAGTGGCTTAGAAATTAATTTGGTAATCTACACCCAGATTGTTATGGTAATTAGCCACGTGCTGCTCTGAATCCTGTTGCTATGGCTTTTTAACACACATTGGTGGAAGATGTTGTTTAGAAATTGCCTAAAAAGTTCTGTTAATTGAAAAATTAGCTAAATTGATATTTCTAGAACATTTATGATTTCGCCGCTTAATAACATATACGGATCTGTTTTTGTAGAGATTGTGTGGTGTTGAGCTTGTTAGAATATTATGTTAAAAGTTTGTACCCCATATGTCAAACTCCAGTTAAGTGTTCTGCAAATTTTGATCTCTCTCTTTAACACCCGAATTTACTAGTTAGCTCATGAGCAGGACAGTAATTTCCCACCTCATGCACACGGGTTCTTCAGTTGTTTGATCCGATTGTGCTGGACTTGTCTCACTTCCAAGCGTTGAAGGACCTGGACCATGAAGATTGGAGTTTAATTCCCTTAGTTTATACGATAGGGCAACATCTAAAATGGAAATGGACATGATTAAGTTTTCTTCATGGTTCAGATATGATCTTGGTATAAAAATGCTTGCAATGCATAAATATGTGTATCATGCTGGTGGAAAAAGGAGGATTACTCCAAGTAGTTGTGATTATAGTTGTTGGAGGTTGGAGCTGGTCCACCTTAGGACGCAATTTTCTTCCTCTAAAGTATCTCTTGATTTTTGACCTGAGCCTAATTATCACATTTCCTAACCTGGAAGTATAGTATCAGATGAGATTAGAAAGGGGAAGTAGTTTTTAAACTAAATGCTGTCTAAAACCTTTCTTCTGAACACTCTTCACTTGGTGTGAACTTCCTCGATCTTAATCATCCACTCAGATCATTCCACAGTGACATTCTTTTAAATTACTGTTGAGTTTCAGAGGCTGATGATGAATATGTTACCTCAATTCCTGGCTCTTCAGTCTGTCTGTTGGATGATGTATGCTCTCCTTAGGTGTTTTAACAGTTTAATCACTAGCACTTGCTTTTCTTACTGCTTCTATGTTTCCAAACTCTGCATGATATTGACCTGCTGTGAGATGTTTGCAGGATGACTTCAGCTTGTTGTTTTTTTTCCTACCCTGTGGCACTAGGGGCCTGTGTTGTGCTTAAGCCAGGTCTTCTTGAAGCCATTTTGCTGTTGCTTGCTTGGCGGCAGTCACATGTCTCACGCTGAGTGTGTTTTTATGAGCAGGTTTTTGAAGTAAAAACACCTGGACCTAGAGCTCATGAGTTGCTCATTGTCTTATAGAGCTGCTGGCACAATTAAGAGGAAATACACATGTCCATTTGTTGTCGGCATGAGTCTGTTTTTTTTTTTTTTTTTTTTTCTTCCTCTGAACAGCTGCATCTTTTGTCAGAAAATGAGTTCTGGAACAGAAAGACACAATTTAAATTTGCTTTGTTTTTTTTTTTTTTTTTTTTCAATAAAATAGTTTGAAACATTTTTTTTTTTTTGGTAGATTTTAATGAGACACCACATTGACCTTCTTCTTTGGCTATCCCAGTACCCAGACATGAATCCTTTTGAAAACATTTAAAGTGAACCCACTCCTGGGATCAATGTTTTTAAAAGGAAAAAGTGAAAATAGTTCTAAAATTGAAAAAGGGTTAAAGCAGGTGAAATACCAGTATTTTTCACCAAAAGAATTTCATGAAAGAATTGCAGCTTTTATTTTAATGTCTTTGCAAGATATTTGTATGCAGAATTTCACTAAGATCGCTTTAGCTCATAAGTCCTTCATAAATGGATGGATTGATATTGCCACATTACACAAAGCTAGAGGGTTTGCAGTAATTTGGGAGGGGGAGGAATACTTTTGATTTTAGGGTATGATAGTAGTTTCCTCAAACAAAGGCCTGTTTCCATGTTTTATAGAGCATAAATGTGAAGTCACAGAGGTCAATCATGCTGTGAAGTAAACAGACTATGAAATGAATAATTAATGACCCAAAGCACTCAGGCTGCTGTACAACACACTTAAAATTCAACTGTCTGCAATCTTTATTATTTATGACTCTCATGTAGGCCAGAGGTGTTTTATAGATTATCTTTCTTATATTTTGATTAAACTGTGGACTTGTTCTGTAATTTGGGTTTCTACATATCTTCAAATAGCCTCACATTTATTCGCCCTGGGCATATAGCAGTAAAAATATTGATATGCATCTCGCTAGGGTAGTAAAATCAGGTGCTCTTGTGTTTATGTTAAACTTGTTTAGATGTATTACTTGCTGCTCATCTGCCTCATGAAGGTGGTCATGGGAGGAGGGATGCGTGTTGGAGATTTTAAGCCAGAGAGGAACAGGAAGTTGCTGTTTATTTTTCTCATTTCCTCTTTGAGGCTCCACTAGTGAGCCTGCTTCTCTGTTGCCTCTACTTTTTTCACTGACAACAGCATTACATGGGCACATATTCACACGTATTTGTTCACGCATCTGTCTGTGCTCTCTCACTTGGATCCAGTCCAAAACCCCTGCTAAACAATTCTGCACTGTCATCTATTTTTTTTTTTTTTTTTTTTTTTTGTTTTTTTTTTTTTATAACGTTAATATAATAAGTTTTAAATAGAGATACCTTGACATCATAGCATCAGGATTTATTTGCCACATGAAGAAAAATCAAAGTTTTCTTAGATACAATATGAATGTGAAAAAATGTATAGATAAACGATGGATTATAAAGATCCCAAATTATCCCTTCAGGGCGTATTTCCCTGCAGGGAAAGCGCAGGCATCCATGCCATGTATTTAACTTCTCCGGTTTGAACCTTGTTGGCATGCAGAGTGACATAATGCCAGGGAAGGTTGTTGTCGTCTGGCTCATGCTCATTGTCTCTTTAGAGTCACTGCCTGAGCTATCCCGTCTGCTCTTTTAGGAGCTGCCACATAAGGGCTCTATTATGTGAAAATATCAACAGAGGTTGTATCCCTCTGTTACTATCTGTCCATGCCGGTGCCCTCTCTCGCCTTTTAAACCCCTCACATGGAAACAAAGTTGGCTCTTCAGTGGGGGTATTGTTTTAGCTGCTGAGCGAAAGCCTGGGTGAAACGTCGGTTAAAGTCTTGCTGG
Source organism: Jordanella pulchra (assembly GCA_034780135.1). Classification (NCBI taxonomy): domain Eukaryota; kingdom Metazoa; phylum Chordata; class Actinopteri; order Cyprinodontiformes; family Cyprinodontidae; genus Jordanella; species Jordanella pulchra. The sequence continues at coordinate 1,188 of JAUZNJ010052747.1, read as the reverse complement.
CATTTTTCTTTTTTTTTGTTTTTTTTTTTTTTTTTTTTTTTTTTTTTTTTTTTTTTTCCTCCCTCCGTCTTCCACAATCCCGGTCGTCTTTTTCCATGGGAATCCCAGGGCCTTATATGGTCGTCCTCGTAGCAGTAGCAGTTGGAGTGCTGAGGGCAAAGGGTGTAAGTGTGTGTGCGTGAGGGAGATAGTGTTTGTAGTTTGGTTACATCTCCAAACAGAGTTAATCTAGTTAAGGGACCCAGCTGGTCACTTTGTAGCTCTTTACCCCCCCATACACCCTCTGCACTCCTAAATATTACCAGTTGCACAGGAGCTGTTATTTCTTTGTCCCAGGTGCAGGAGTAAATGCCATCATGTTTACAGATGAAGGTTACACATCACCAATAAAACCTCATTGTATCAAACAGGTTTTCCAGTAACCCTATTGCCCCTTATTTTTAATGATTGACAGGCTGTGTTTCTATTTAAAAAGTGCTTGGTTCACTTTTCTAATGCACATAATTATGCAAACGTAGAAGCATAATGCACTCATACTTGCATGTAAGGAGGAATTCCTTTTGTGGAAGTGACTGTGTGCCTCTGAGCCAATGACGTAGCCTGTGAGGAGTGGCCAGACCACTGAGGCCTGAAGCCCCAAGGCTAGGAGTATTACTTATCTGGGAATTTCTTCCCTGGTATGCCAGCTTCTCACTGACTAGGTAGTTTGGAGAAAAGGTAATACTACTGGAGGGGGAGGTGAGAAGAGTGATACAAGGGAGAAAACTTATTTCCATCTTTTTTATTTTTGTTAAGTAAACTTTTTGTTAAGTCTTTGTTATTTTTCACATAGTGTCAACAGCTGTAGTTTCTCTGCAGGAAAACTGACCCTGACAGTTTTATTACCCTAAATAAACATAATTATTACATATACTCAGAAATTAACACATTTAACATGGTAAACTTTCTATTTCAATAAAACAATGTTTTCATAGAGCAGCAGATATAATAAAACACATGATTATGATTAGAGAGACATTATCTAAAAGTGTCATTGTTGTTGATCGATAGAATAACCATCAGTTATATAGAGCAATTTTCAAGTCACTAGAAGTGTGTAATAAATCTCTGTGTTTCTGTGTTATTATTAACCTCTTTAGCAACGAGAGCAAATAGTATTATGACCACATCATATAGGAATAAGGAAGA
>JAUZNJ010052746.1:0-58327 GCA_034780135.1 Jordanella pulchra | reverse complement strand
GGAGCTGCCGAACCATACTGTGATGCAGTAGGTCAGCAAGCTCTCGACGGAGGAGCGGTAGAAGGCCAGCAGCAGGTTGGAGTTAAGGTTGTACCTCCTGAGGACTCTCAGGTAGTGTAACCTTTGCCGGGCCTTCTTGATGATGGCGGTGATGTTCTCTGACCAGGTGATGCGGTCAGAGATGTGGACGCCGAGGTATTTGACGCTGACCCTGCTCGCCGTTGATGAAGAGGGGAGCTGGCTCAGGGCTGTGCCTCCTGAAGTCTATGATGAGCTGGATGTGAAACCCCCCCGAAAAAAGCAGACCCACCCATCCACAGACCACTTACAGTAATTAAATACTTATCTTGTTGTTTTGTAAATAACTTACAACACCTGATTTATTTGAATCTTACTAAACTACCCTTCAGTTATATTTTGTGTGGGGGGTGGGGGGTGGTGGTGGGTGGGGGGTGGGGGGGGTGGAACATATGAGTCTCTGTGCCTACTTGCATTTGTCTGTTCCTTAGTCATTGACCATTTGTGGTTAAAAGTTCTTTCTTTATTGAAGCTTTTTTGCTCCATGATGCTTCATTTTTTAAGGTGCTATGTTTAGCTGCAAAAGAGAGAAACGAAGACAAGAGAGGAAACCCGCTGAAATAAAAGAGCTGTCACATTCTCACAAAGTCACATGCGCAATGTTATTCTAACCTTTAAAGACTCCTTTATTTGTTCTTGTTTAGTAGATGTTGAGCTGAATTCTGTAACAGCATTTAATCAGATAATTAAAAGCAACATTTTCTTTCTTTTGCTTGTGATGAAGGTCAGTTCTCAAAGAAAAATCTCCCTTTTTCAATTTAACTTTTGGATTCACAAAGAGATGTTTGTCCGGCTTCCAGTGAAACAGAGAACTTATATTTATTGTAACTTAATCTGGCGTAGCATCATATTGTTAGACTGTTATTAATGGTCAAAATTTATGTTTGTGGCATATGACTAAGAAAGACTAGCTCCTCCCTCTAGATCACATATTTGATTAATTGTTTACCAAAGATGGTTGGTCTGATTTTCTTTTTTCATGCATATTGCAAAATGCTTCAAAGCCAAAAGGCACTAGAAACCGATGACTAACTGTCATTGTTTTCTCAGTTCGTATCACCACCTCAATAACCACAAGCAGCACCACAGCGATTCCTGTATGTAACAGTCAGGCAGATGCATGCATGAGTTGATGAGCCAGTTTGCACCTGTTTCTTTTTTCTTTTTTTTTTTTAATTCAATATAGATTTAAACTCAAAGACATTAACTAAAAACATTTACATTAGAAATAAACAAACTGTGAATCAAAGAGGTGAAACGTTGGTCTATTTTGTGATTGGAGTAAATTAAAAATGTAACTTTAGTTCAAATTGAATATATTTTCATTTTATTACACAATAATAGAAAGTACAGCCCCTAAGTGTTAGTTCAGGGAAAAGAAAGTTTGAAGCTCAACATAAAGCAATTATATTAGAAAGAAGGGGAAATAAAGGGGAAAAACGTACTTCAAGATAATGAGAATGTATTATGAGCATCACATTAAATTGACCACTAATTGGCCAACCAAAAACAAAAACATGAAACAAGGACAAAATGAAAAGTTTTAGTAAAGAAAAGGAGCTAGCCAACATCTACGATTTAGAGGGAAATTTCTTCAGAGCCGACAAGCATAGAAGTCACCTATTATCTCTGTTTGTTTAGTTCTGGTCCCAAAACCTGTTTCAAATAACTTAGGAAAAATGTTTCTGTCTATAGCAGGAGTGGATCTATAGGGGGGCCATGACCGTCCCCAGCCAATCATTGGCCACACCCACCAGGTAATTTGTTGTTCCCCCTGGAACAAGCAGTTCTCTGGTAAGCCTGATGGTGGCAGCAGTGAAACCATCATGGGGAATTCTTACTTTGACATTTTACTACTGGTATATTACCCAAAAAAATGAATAGAAAAATGCAGCATAAAAAAACATTCACAATAAAATACTACAAATACAGAGGAATAATACAGAATGTGTACTTTTTTATGAACCAGTTTTTCGGTTTTATAGGGGATAGTTTGTCTCTACAGTCACCTAGAGTCTTCTCTAAACATAAAGAACATTGCTCAACACATTTCATGCATTTATTAGATAGAACCATACATTTAAATAAACGACAATAATGTATAAGGATGCATGAATTAAATGAGATTCAGACTAAAAATCATTTTACATAACTGTGAAAAGGGTTTAAGGTCGGTGAGGCAAGTCAGATTGAAGCACTATTAAAAGGTCATTTAGACCAGGAAAAAAAACTGTGCAAATCTGGGAACGATATAGACTGAAATTGAAGAAACCTGTGAGGTGAAGCAAACAAAGACCAAGTATCTGTGGGAAAGTTTCTGCTAATCTGCATCAGTCTAACATCCAGCTGCTTATTCAGTTTAACCCTGCCTGTCTATCAGGCCTGTGCAAACAGTGAGGAGAACCAAAATAAACCAAAAGTCTTCAATACAACATGTAAATCAAATATTGTTCTCTAAACTCTTCAAGATACATTCTACGTTTATGTTCCTCTGTCTGTGGGATCTGCCTTCTTGCAGGTAGTTTTGGATTACAGGAAGTAACACTGACTCACTAATCTCTTTTCTCTGACTCAGACTCTTGAAGGCAGAAATTTGATCTAGTAGAAAGAGGCCCTCTGTTGAAAAGATGTTTTTTTCTCTCTCTTCAAAGGGCACTTGGTTTTAAGCAAAAGCCCAATTTAGAACTTACAGGATTGTTTGAAATGATTAAAGAATTACAAATGAAAAGCATTCCAAAGAAATACAAATTTTCTCAGGAAGATTTGCTAAAAAAAATCCCTGACACATCAGAAGGCTGCCTCTGGTGCTCTTTGAGCCTTACGTCATCCAAAAAGCTGACAGATTGTTTTTTTTCTCCCTTTCTTTTTTTTTTTTTTTTTTGCACACTTGTAGACTCCCAGAGTGACACAAGATTTAATTTGGAGCTCTTACTGGACATTCCACTGACTTCACCAAAATGTGTTTCATATGAAAACACTTTACGTAACCAGCTGGCAGCACAATCCTGCATGGAAAGGAACATGGCGGGGTTATGGCAACTGGAAAAGGCCTTTGTAGACAAAACCAGGTTCTATAGCTACATCAAATGTATTTAATTAGCAAAATAGAAGTTTGTGATATTGGAATCTTCATTTACGCACTTCGGTGGGGAGGTTGTAAAAATCTTCCCATACTTAACCATTTTGTTACAGCTGAATAATGTCTCAGGAATGAACAGATCACTGCCACTGACCAAGGGTGGGAATAATGCTTCAGTTTTATCTTATGAAAACATTAAGTTTTTTGAACAGAAGACAAAAAACTCTGAAAGAATCTTGTTGTTTCTTGTTTTAAAATCTTTTAGATCTACATCTAAAGTCTTCATGATGGTAATAAATAATGCAAAGATAAAAAAGTTCTAAGTGCCGAGTCTGTCAATACAGAAAGTAGAAAAAAAAACAGGATTTTAACGAACTGAAGTAAAATGATTATCGTGGGAGCAAGTAAACGTCAATAAACGATACAAGGATTTAACTTGTTATTTTCTTAATATCTAGCCATACTTCATGAAAGAAGCGATCAAATAAAATCTCTTGCTTCACAATATCTGTCATTTAATACGAAGTTGGTTGTTGAAATGTGAAGCAACATTGCATGGTCTTATAGCTCGCTAGATCCAGAGCATGCAGTATCTTCACTTTAGTCCAAAGTTGGAGTGATTGAACGATGACAAATAGATGAATTTGGAGATAAAAGAAGAAAAAAAATAGACTGGGAATATCGTTTATCAAGAGTGGGGAAATTAATGTGTACTAGAAAATAAATGAAACATACACACAGATTAAAACAAAGGGTAAAAAAAAAAAACAACTGTACAGTGAAAGACACATTTGAACCAATAAAAAAAACATAGAGCAGATTTTAAAATAACACTCTTAGATTCAAAACGATTTTCAAGTCATTTTAAAAATGTGAAGATCTTCATGTATATTTGTCAATAAAAATCATTATTGTTTTTTAAGAAATGGAAAAGATTGTGTAGGAGGCATGTGAAGATTTATTGATTCTGTTCAGAACAGTGATGATTAATAAGCCTAACAGCTGCGTTGAGGTCGGTTCTGCTTGACCACTCCTTAGTGCTGCTATCTGACTGAAGGAACCCTCCATTTCTGCAAAAGCTTTATGAGTGAGGTGAGCAACAATGATACATGTTTTGTTTTTAAGTGTGTCCCTCCTTTATGTTCAGGCTCGCTGAGTCAAACTGACTTTTAGTTTGACTCACTGAGTTGTATTTACATGTAAATGCTTTTTGGAGGGGCATATCTTTACCTCCACTTTGCTCATTAGATTATAACTTAAGCTTTCAGATTTAATTTAGACTAATTAAATTAATGTGATTTGTTTGAAGGTATGCCACTGTTAACTCAATTCTTCCAAACATTAATTGTGTCCAGCTTGTTTATGCTGAAAAAAAAAACTAAATGCTGCTCCTAGGCTACATTTGTTTTGTGTTTCAGGGTAATACGCAGTGTTAGATTTCCAATATGCATATGGTTTTGATGCTAAACCTGAAGCTCACCCTCAGCTCCCTGGAAAATATTTACACCCTTCATTTTTTTTCCACTATTTGTCAAATTACAGTCACAGAGTTTCTCTTGCAGACTCTCTTCTAGAGCGATCATTGGCCTCTTGGCTGCTTCTCTGAACAAAGCTCACTTTTTTTCTGACTGTCTTGTCGTTGCAGGTGCATGGCCAAATCTTGGCAGGTTTTCTATACTTTTTCAGTTAATAAAAAAAGTTAAAAGTTCTGTTATAGTTTTTAGTCCCTAACCTTTCTTTACACTTCTGCAAAACTTTCTCCCTTCCTCGTCTTTTGTATGCCTTGGTGTTTGTGATGCTGTTTGTCAAGTGATGTTCTCCAAACAACCATTTTCTGCACATTCTCTGAGTGTCAGAGAGAGATAGATAGCAATGACACCAACAACATAAAACTTACATCATGTAAAATTAGAAGATAATATTCAACATAATTTCTTAAAGAAAAGAGTTTCCATCCGTTTCTAATCATAGAAGTAACAACATGATTCATGCTTTCTGGCTGCGCAGATTACAGGAAGAGCTTTGACAAGAGATTCTGAGTCAAACATGAATCAGATAATCACTTTGTCTAAAAAAGTAACTATAGATAGACAGACAGACAGACAGACAGACATGTCATGTGATTTAAACAACTAGTTAAAGTGCGGCTTAAAGTGAAGATTATTGGCGCAATCCATCCATCCATCCATCCATCCATCCATCCATCCATCCATCAACACCCCCCAACCCCCCCCCCCACCACCACCACCACACACACACACACACACACACACACACACCCACCCACACCCACACACACACACATAAGTTTGTATTTCATGTACTACATGTATTACTTTCATTTTAGGCATTGCTTTTATGCCTAACCCTGAAAATTTGCCTAACCCTAACTATTTCCGGTGTACTCCTAACACTAATCTTAACCTAAAGTTAATTCACATCAAAGCTCTGAATGTATTCCCTAAAATTAAGATCGGGGTTCCCCACATCAGGACCAGCCTTTGGTCTCCCCAAGGCCCACTGCTTCTCGGAGGGTTAGTAAATACCCCAACCCCCACGTCCCCGTCCCCTTACTGACATCTTGTGGTCATCGCCCATAGGTACAAGCTCTCATTTGGTTATATGGCTCTAGTAGTACGTACTTGTCGTTTTATGAAAGCATGAAGACTGCCTACTGTTGCGCATTGTTAAAGCTTAATTTTTCAGTTTTTTATGTGAAAGCACAGCAGCTATTATTATCATTATAATATAACACCATCGTACATTTTTAATAATAGAGTAAAAAAATGGATTGCCTTACTGTTGTAACACCACCTAACGCACGATGGCGATGTAGTATTTTTATGAGGTTGGGAAATACAACAGAAGAAGCCATCTTTGCTCACTTTGAAGCTCTATCATGACGGTAATCTTTAAATGCTATAAAAGAAAGCATTGTTTTTGCCAACGTCAATCATTTCTATAAAGCATTCGTGTTTTTAAATGTCTTTTTTGGTTTCAAGGTTGATATTTATTATCGTGAACGTCGTTTCTATACCTTCGGCTCGTTAAGTTAGCTTAACTAGCTTTGTCCCTGTTTTATTCTTACTTTGTTACTCTTGTGTGTAATATGGATGTAATAAGGACTTTAAAGCGTACATAACGAGACTGAAATGACTTACTTGTGACTTTCGATCTATAAAACAATCGTCTGTGTTTTCTCTTTAATTTAACAGCCTCCTCAAAGCTAAACAATGTCTTTAGCTTATCCTGTTTGAGTTCTTGAATCTGTCAATAAAAGATGAATCGTCCAAAACCTACAGCACTGAGGCGCCCAAGTGCTGCAAAACCATCGGGTATTACATAAAAAAAACAGTCCATCATATTTTCCCCGTGATGTAAATTGTATAATAAATGTGCAATATTTCAATCTCAGGCCATCCTCCACCAGGCGATTTCATAGCTTTGGGCTCGAAGAGCCAAGCAGGTGAACCCAAAGCACCTCCTGTCCTCCTGAAGCCAGCGTCAACAAGTTTACCTGCTGATCGTAAGAGAGAAGCTTCCTCCACGCTGCCTTCCTCCTCTGGTCTGTCAACCTTAACCAAGAGACCCAAATTATCCACCACGCCTCCCGTGAGTGCTCTGGGACGCCTTGCTGATGTTGCAGCGGTGGATAAGAGGGCTATATCACCCTCAATAAAGGAGCCATCAGTTGTACCAATTGAAGGTAAACCAACTGTTTTAATGTTGGCATACAGTCTCACAGTTAAACTGCTTAGATGTTAAGTTCCTAATTGATTCCTCCTTGTTTGTGCAGTGTCTCCAGCCGTTCTGCTGGATGAGATTGAAGCTGCAGAGTCGGAGGGAAATGATGATCGTGTGGAGGGATTGCTGTGTGGAGCAGTGAGACAGCTGAAGATGAACAGAGCCAAACCCGATGTCACTCTATACCTTAGCCTAATGTTTCTGGCCAAAATCAAGCCCAATGTATTTGCGACCCAAGGAATTATTGAGGTGCGACCAGACATTCAGTTCAATAGAAAAATGTTGTAATAGAACCATATCTGTTTCTTGAATTCTACACAGATTAAATGAACTTTACAGTCACACGTTTCACTTCAATAACAAACATAGACTTAGACTTGCAGAGTAATCCAACTGTTAACATAAATTCTCTTTTGTTAAATAAATCTAATGAGTGTTTTATTTGAACTAAAGTTTGTGTACTCCTGACCTGTCTTTCTATCATCCCCAGGCTTTGTGTAGCCTCCTGCGTCGGGACGCTTCTATTAACTTCAAGGCAAAAGGAAACAGCTTGGTGTCAGTTCTGGCGTGCAATTTGCTCATGGCAGCCTATGAGGAGGATGAAAACTGGCCAGAGATCTTTGTCAAAGTTAGAATATTTGGAAATTTGTGAATATTGTTTGAAATTTGTATTTATATTCTTGTCAGATGATTGCATGTAAAAATATACATTTTCTTTTTTCATAGGTTTACATTGAAGACTCACTTGGAGAAAGGATATGGGTTGACAGCTCCCACTGTAAGACTTTTGTCGACAACATCCAGACGGCTTTTAGCACTAAGATGCCACCAAAGAGTATGCTGCTGCAGGCTGAGAGTGGTCGCACTCCTGGGGATCTCAGCGCAGGTGGAGTCCTCTTTAAATACGCCTTAACTGGGTCAGAGCTGTGTCTTCTGTAGCTCAGTGCTGATTATATGTTTTAATTTTGCATCTTCTAGGCAACAGCCCTCATCCATCAACACCAGATGAAGATGACAGTCAGACTGAATTACTGATAGCAGAAGAGAAACTTAGTCCTGAGGATGAAGGCCAAATTATGCCGAGGTACAACTGCCTCCAGTTATGGTTTAATTTTAACTCACTTTAAATTAAATGTTTTTTTTTTCTTTGCATTGCTAAAATATTCCTTCAAGAACGTTTAAATTCAGATTTTTTTTTTCTGATCACATTTCATTTTATAGATATGAGGAATTAGCAGAAAGTGTGGAGGATTATGTGCTGGATGTCTTGAGAGATCAGCTGAACCGCAGGCAACCAATGGACAATGTGTCCCGAAACCTGTTGCGTTTGCTCACAGCAACGTGTGGCTACAAAGAGGCGCGTCTTCTGGCCGTGCAAAGGTTGGAGATGTGGCTCCAGAACCCAAAGGTGAGAAATACTGAACAACATCTCACACAAAATGAGTTATTAAACAACAAAGCAAAACACACAAAAGAATTTAGAACATAGAATCAACCAATCATGCCTTACTTTAAAGATTTTTCCTTTAAAATATCACAGGTCAAATATCAAACTTTATGACTCATTTGTTCTTAATCAATAATCCTCTTTATGCGTGTAGTTTTAACAGATTCAAGGCTTTCTATCTTCATGTTGATTGAAGCAATGTTTTATTTTGTGTGCACAGCTGACTCGACCCGCTCAGGACCTCCTCATGTCGTTGTGCATGAACTGCAGCACCCATGGAGCAGACGACATGGAGGTGATCTCCAGCCTCATCAAGATCCGTCTGAAACCTAAAGTCCTTCTGAACCACTACATGCTGTGTGTCAGGTGTGTGTTAACTACTCGTTGTTATACTTCTGTGTTATTGTAGAGCATAATTTTTTTGGTTAACGTGTGCTTTGTATGCTATTCTCCAGAGAGCTGCTAAATGCACATAAAGACAACTTGGGGACGATGGTGAAGCTGGTGATTTTCAACGAGCTTTCTAATGCCAGGAATCCCAACAATATGCAGGTTCTGCACACTGTGCTCCAACACAGCCCCGAGCAAGCACCAAAGGTGATTATTAGACTCTTAGGATAACGTGAACAAAAAAATCAGGGTTCCCAAGAAGATAATGTTATTTGATTTATATTTTAGGTTTTAAAATTCTGTTAAAAATGCAAAAGATCTTAGTCATTTTTCTTTTAGAAATCTTTCTACACACCATCCTCTAAAGCAGAGGTCTAATGTTGAGGTACTGACACCTAGTGGGGTCATGAAGGTACTGCAGGGGGGTAGAATTTTGTTTTTAATCTTTTTCTGCACACCTCGGCCCAGAACAGTCTTATAAAGTTTAAGATTCACTCTGGTTTATCAGAGTATTATTTAAACTTGTCAGAAAAAACATTTATTGTCATGTCATTTTAAACAATTTCCAAAATTCTTCACGAAAACCTGATAACTGTGGATCTTCTCTCAATTTATTTTGTATATTTTCCAGTGGAAATTAGCAGTAAAACCCTCTCTGAAGTGAGAAAGGGGTCGTTCCAACACTCCATCATTGATAAACATTGAAGAGCCCGGTTCTAAAGCAAACCTTTCCTTCTATCTTACAGCCATCCAAATATCAGTGTTTTCCATCAACCCATCTTCTGTTCAGTCTATACTTTCTAATGACCTGGACTGTATATAAAAGTATTTACCATCAACGGGCCCAAAACTGTTCTAGTTTTCTTAAAAATGCACTAAAATGGAGAATTGTAGATTTTCATCTGGAAATGTTTTGAGTTTGGACATAAATATTGCAAATAAACCCTGGAATTTCATTTTTTCTTGTTTTATTTTGCTATCATTTCCTGTATTGTTTATAAAATGATTTGGACTGTCCCCTACTTTGTGTCTGCAGTTCTTGGCGATGGTGTTCCAGGATTTGCTTACCAATAAGGACGATTACTTGCGAGCCTCTAGAGCTTTGCTCAGAGAGATCATCAAACAGACCAAGCATGAGATCAATTTCCAGTCGTTTTGTTTTGGTTTGATGCAGGAGAGAAAAGAGGCCAGCTATGTGGACATGGAGTTCAAAGTAAGCAGAAATAAACACCGCCTTGCTCTTTAGCAGCTTTTTTTTCTTTATTTGAACTTGATACACAGTTGTAGCTTTGAATGTCTCTCTGTAGGAGCGCTTTGTGATCCAGGTGACGGATTTACTTACAGTCTCTATGATGTTGGGCATTACTGCTCAGGTTAAGGAAGCTGGCATTGCATGGGACAAAGGAGAGAAAAAAAGTATGTGATATATTACAGTGATAGTTTATACACATGTTATTATCTTTCTGTTTATCCAAACTTGTTTCTTTTTTTCAGATCTGGAAGTCCTGAGGTCTTTTCAGAATCAGATTGCTTCCATCCAGAGAGACGCTGTGTGGTGGCTTCACTCTGTGGTCCCTACAATCAGCAAAGTGGGGGCAAAAGACTACGTTCACTGGTGAGTGTAAATCTGCCTGATGTGATTAGTGTAACACCAGCTCTGCATGTCAAATTATGTTTCTATGACTTTGTCTCCTTCTCGTGTGCAGCCTTCACAAAGTGCTTTTCACCGAGCAGCCGGAGACGTATTACAAGTGGGACAACTGGCCTCCAGAGAGCGACAGGAAGTGAGCGAACTGTTGCTTTTTGTCAGCCTCTTCTCTTTATCGCCTTTATTTAATGGATTCATTTGTCCTGTTCCTCAGCTTCTTCCTTCGCCTTTGCTCTGAGGTGCCGCTGCTCGAGGACACGCTGATGCGTATCCTGGTCATCGGGCTGTCCCGTGATTTGCCCCTGGGCCCTGCCGACGCCATGGAGCTCGCAGACCACCTGGTTAAGAGAGCTGCAGCAGTTCAGTCCGACGGTGAGCGAGGATCTGTTCCGGCTGCTGCTGTTTACAATCACAGTCCCAGATGTTTCTTTTATGGCAGAATGTTTGGACATCTCTTTAAACAGATGTGCCTCAGCTTAATGTGCTGCCTCACTTCTTCCGGGAGGAACCGTATTCATTCATGTTTTATCTTTGAACGTTGGTTAGGAAGCGTTTGGAAAGCACGAAGAAAGGTAATCTTTGTTTATCTGGTTTCCTATTAACCAGATCTAGAGGTCCTGAGAGTGGAGAGGATCCAGCTCATTGATGCTGTGCTGAATCTGTGTACATACCATCACCCGGAGAACATTCAGCTGCCAGCAGGGTAAGAAAGTGGTCTTTTATTATGCTTTTAAAGACGGATGCTGGATCATACAAGCCAAAAATAACTGATGATTCTTCTTGTTTAAGGTACCAACCACCAAATTTGGCGATATCCACTCTCTATTGGAAGGCCTGGCTCCTGCTGCTTGTGGTTGCTGCCTTTAATCCTCAGAAGATAGGTAAAGCAATAAAATGCACAGAGTAGCTGGCAAAAATACCAATGTTTGAACTACGTATTTTATCACTGTATTATTTTGGTTAAAGAATAACAATGAATGTCTAACTGTGAAAGATAGAAAGTTGAATTCGTGTCACTTATTTTAGGTTTAGACGTAGGCTGGGTAATTTTAATTTGCGAATATGTTTTTCTAAGAGCCACAGCATTGTTACTCTGGGTGTTTATTCAGTTGGTCCTGTACAAAAATCAACCTTTGCCCACTCTTTAACCTTTAGGAGCCTCTGCAGGTTCAGTGTCAATATATTTGATTCTATCTTCTCATCACATCATCTCAAAGCAGTCCTTTCTCTATCTAATAACAATATACCCATGGCATGCTCATGCTGCCACCTGAGCTAAACGAAAAACAAAATAGGGATTATTTGAAACCCAAACTGTGATGTTATTTAAATTTTCCTTTGCCCTAACCACAATCATGTAAATGTTTTACTACAGGGTTTAGGTGTTTTTCATGACCTCAGAAGCTTGCTTCCAGAGTTCATCGTTGCAGGACTTTAACTTAAATTGTGATTAGCTTGCAAATGTAATTAATAACCCAGCCTTAGCTGCCACCATGTTTCAATGAGAAGTGTTGTTTTTAGGTTGATGAGTCCTGGTAAATATCTCCTGCATATAAAATTCTAGATACTGACCAGAAAAGGAACAGTTTCTGCATTCTTACATATAAGCCCGATTTATGGCTAATACTGCTAGTTCTCCCACCTATGCCATCATCTCAGAGGACGACTGCATTTAAACACACATGTAATTATTATGGTGTAACTGTTTGGATTTAAGGGTGTCGAAGAGAGGGAGGCTGAATACCGACGGGCTGGACTAAAGTTGTGAATTAAAACAGAGTCCTGCTCACGTCACAAATTAAATGACTGAATAAACCTAATTTCATGATTTATTACTTTAATTTGAGCTCTTTACTTTCGTTTTTCGTTTGGGTCCTTTTTTGCTAATAGATGTCCAGGAGCTAGATGGTAGCCCAACAGTTTTAAGCAGATCATTATGACTCTGTCATAGGGTTCCATTTGTATATGAAACTTTATTGAAAATTATTTAAGGAGTAAAATCGTATACACTGAAGGCAGAAAGGTAGGAGAGAAAGAAAAAGGGGACAAGAACTAAGGGGAGAGAGAAAGAGATGGAGACAGGAAAGAGAGAATGAAAAGAGAAAAAATCAAGATCAAATCGTTTTTTTTGTTTTTTTTTTATCCAGATGATCCTCTGTGTTGTAGTAAGTGGTTCTTACACATCATTGGAATCAGTGAAGTTTAAATGAAATAATTTCCAGGCGGTTTTTAATAAAGTCTTAGAATCTCCACATCTGATACAGCAGAACAGAAAATACTTCATTTCATTTGAGTGTAAGAGCTAAACAAAGATCAGAAGAGATACGAAAACAGCTTGGAAAACATGGGTTGGAAAATAAAGTGAGGCGATAACGTCAATTAACATTAATAAATAAATGTTTGCTCAATGATTTCTCAGCAGCTAATTTTTATTTTGTCCTTGTTGATTTAGTCATAGAAGCTGGAAATGCATAGACTTCAGTGTTTACATGACAAATCTCTTTGCTTTGAGCCTGAACCACAAACACAGTCAGTGCATCCAAGCACATCTAATGTTGCACATCTGATGATATAAAAGAGAATCATTGATGTTGCGGTTTGTTTGTTTTTGTTTTTTTTACAGTATACATCTATTTTCTTATTCTTTTCCAAATTTGTAAAAACAACATCAGCTCTGATTTTCAGACTGTTTTCAGTTTCAGAATCATCTTTACTTGTTTGGATTGTTTACACAAGCAAGACGTTTGACTTTAGTCTCAAGTGCTTTCACCATAAAGTGCTGATGTAAAAAAACTGTGGAGGAATAAAATATGCATTGCTATTTTTTTATATAAAGGGTTTTGAAGCTCATTTTTATTTTTGCTGGTTGTTCAAGTGCTGAAAAAAACTCCTTTTGAAATCAATTTTTAATCTTAAAAACTATATTTTTACCCAAATTAAATTACATATATAGGCGGAATTAGTTGTTTTTAGATTCAAAAGCAAATGTAAAGGACTTGCTTGCTTTGACTTTGAACTCTGCTTGGATTTGATCCGAGGCTCAGATGGAAAACCTTTAGACTTGGTTCCACCTCAGCTAAATGCAAATGTAACTTAAACTCTTCACATTTTTATTTGCAAGAAATCCTGAATTAGGTATCTTTGTCATTCTATTTAACATTTATCCACTTGTTTCTATTTGTCCGTCGCACTCAATGAAGTATCTTTGTGATGTGCCTTAAATATGACATTTTTCTTCTTCAGGCATGGCTGCCTGGGACGGTTATCCTACCCTCAAAATGCTCATGGAGATGGTGATGACAAAGTACGTGAAACTTGTGAATTTGTATTGAAACTATTTAAATCTAAACAAAAAAAAAAATAGCCAAGACTGTTTTATTTCCCAGTAACTACACGTACCCGCCATGTACAATCGCTGACGAGGACACAAAGACTGAAATGATCAACAGGGAGTTGCAGATCTCCCAGAGAGAGAAGCAGGAGATTTTGGCCTTTGAGAGCCATTTGGCAGCAGCCTCTACTAAACAAACCATCACTGAGAGCAACAGCCTGCTGCTGTCTCAGCTAACCAGCCTGGACCCTCAGTAAGACATGAAAAAGTCTTTATTTTAAGACCTACTAAAGGTTCTTCCTTTAATCAAATCCTAAATGTGTGTTTTTGTGTTTAGGGGTCCTCCGCGTCGGCCTCCTCCTCAGGTCCAGGAGCAGGTGAAAAGCCTCAACCAGTCTCTCCGCCTCGGTCACCTCCTCTGTCGCAGCCGCAGCCCCGACTTTCTGCTCAACATTATCCAGAGACAGGTGATGGTCACAAACGCAACATGTTCAACATAAAAATCCCTCAAATCAAAACCTGCTGCTCTGAATTTATTGTTAATCCTAATTACACTCATCGTGTTCATAGATGTTGAGTCGTAACTGAGTGAGTATTATCCGAATGTTGATGTGTCTGCGTAGGCGTCCTCCCAGTCCATGCCCTGGTTAGCCGACTTGGTCCAGTCCAGTGAGGGCTCCCTGGATGTGCTTCCAGTGCAGTGTCTGTGTGAATTTCTTCTGCACGATGCTGCGGATGACAGCTTTCCAGTGGAGGATGATGAAGATGCGGAGAGCAAAGAGCAGAAAGCCAAAAAGAGACAAGTACTTTTTGTTGTTTTTGAAGAATTAAGTTAATGCATTCTGGATTTATAGCCGCTACAGACTCTTGACTGTGTCTGAATTCTCCTCATAGCGACAGCAAAAGCAAAGGCAGCTACTCGGACGTCTCCAGGATCTTCTCTTGGGTTCTAAAGCTGATGAACAGACGACCTGTGAAGTTCTCGATTACTTCCTGCGCCGTCTTAGCTCCTCTCAAGCTGCCTCTAGGGTTCTAGCCATGAAGGTGCCATACTAAAATAAAGAAATGCAACTTGTTCTGGACACATTGTGTGAAGAAACATAAAGAAGTTTATACATGTAATGTTTATAAACGCAGGGTTTGTCTTTGGTGCTGAGTGAAGGAGGCTTAAAAGATGGCGAGGAGCGAGAGCAGCCCATGGAGGAAGACTCTGCAGATGCTGAGCTTCTGCCTGGTTACCAGTGGCTCCTGCAGGACCTCCCAAAGCTGCCTTTATTTGACAGCGTAAGGGGGATGACTTCCACCGCCCTGCAGCAGGTCAGTCTGTCTGCCACAAACTTGAATCATGTCTGAAGCCTTTTTTTAATATAAGGATTAAAAGAAAACCTGCTTCCTTAAAGGCCATTCACATGGAAACGGATCCACAGACCATCAGCGCGTATCTCATCTACCTTTCCCAGCATGCTCCCATAGAGGAGCAGGCAGCTCATAATGACCTTGCTCTGGTAATCAAAACCAACTGCGCGGATCTGATCCTACGTCCGGTTTCATCTCCCAGGGCGGTGCTGACACTTTTTTCTGTTCTTTTTTCAGGACATTGCCCGTCTGATCGTGGAACGTTCCACCATCATGAACAATTTGTTTTCCAAACACTCCACCAGACCGGAATCAGATGCCGTTCTCTCTGCTTTCATTACTATATTTTCTACCTACATCAAGAGAATGAGGAAGACTAAGGAAGGCGAGGATCTGTACAGCTGGGTGAGACAAAAAATGAACACACAGTGAACCCCTCCCCTTACTTGAATACACATTATTTTAAAAGGGCTCAACTTTATTGTTATTTTTCTTCTTAGTCAGAGTCTCAGGACCAAGTGTTCCTCCGCTGGACCACAGGAGAGACGGCTACGATGCACATTCTTGTGGTCCATGCGATGGTCATCCTGCTGACGCTGGGACCGCCCAAAGGTAGTTAGTTCAACTTTAGGGTTCCGTTCTAAAGGAAGCTAGAAGAACATTCGTCTTTTGTTTTTTTTCTGTAGGAGAGAGTGATTTTTACGCTCTCTTGAACATCTGGTTTCCTGAAAAGAAACCTCTGCCCACCGCCTTCCTGGTTGACACATCAGAAGAGGCTCTACTGCTGCCCGACTGGTTGAAACTGAGGATGATCCGATCAGAGGTCTCTCGATTAGTAGATGCAGGTACAACGTGCTACTATACCTAGAAGTACTGTGGATAAGCCTGTGTTATAATTGAACCAAGCATTGTGTTGTCTACAGCTTTACAGGACTTGGAGCCTCAGCAGCTGCTGCTGTTTGTTCAGTCCTTTGGTATTCCCGTCTCCAGCATGAGTAAACTCCTGCAGTACCTGGATCAGGCCGTCTCTCATGATCCGGAGAGTCTGGAGCAAAACATCATGGATAAACGTACGCTTTCCCTGCCGATTTTCACCTTTTGAAACTTAAAAATAAACAGACAAAAAAACCTGTAACGTTGTGAAAATCAACCTAATCGGTGTGCAGGTGGTGCAGCGGTTAGCGCGCACGACCCATGTACGGAGCCTTAGTCCTCAATGCTGGCGATCTGGGTTCCTGTCAGCCTGCTGTCTGAAAAAAACGAGGCAGTAGTGCCGTAAAAACTCAAAAAAAAAAAAAAAAATCACCCTAATCTGTTCATTTCGTCAACAACAGACTACATGGCCCATTTGGTGGAGGTGCAACATGAGCGAGGGGCCACCGGGGGGCACACCTTCCATGCTTTGTTGAGCTCGTCCCTTCCTCCACACAGAGGTCAGTTTGTTTATCTCTGAAAGACCACCAGACCAACCAGACTAAACAGCTGTAACTGCTTTATGATTTCATTACACTCTTCTAACATGCGGTGACTTTTGAATCACAACATCAATCAGGAAGGA
Source organism: Jordanella pulchra (assembly GCA_034780135.1). Lineage (NCBI taxonomy): Eukaryota > Metazoa > Chordata > Actinopteri > Cyprinodontiformes > Cyprinodontidae > Jordanella > Jordanella pulchra. The sequence continues at coordinate 41,696 of JAUZNJ010052746.1, read as the reverse complement.
AAACAGCAGGTTTCCTGATCCTGAAATACTTTCTTTATGACAGATTCTTTGGAAACTTGTAAGGCTAAAGTGACGGTGGAAACGCCTCACAGCTCGGTAAAAATGAGATCAGCCACTCAGCTTCCATCAGTCAGACCTGAGGATGATCTCCCTGGCATGCTGCTTCAGGTCCTCCTCTCTTTTACATTTACAATCAACCAATTTAACTTCATTTTATTTCTTGTTCATTTACAAAGACTCAAGTACATAAAAAAAAAAAACACACAGTTTTTTTTTCCTGTCTCTTCCAGATTTTTCCCATAAAGGTGGACCCTCGCTGGCCCCCTCCCAGTCAGCTCTCTCTTGCCCTGCAGCAGGCCTTGGCTAAGGAACTGATGCGGGCCAGGCAGGGGCAGATCCAGCAGGGCGGGGTGGCCTTTCGTCTCCTGCAGGCCATCGCAGCCCTGCTCACTTCCACCCATGCAGGGCCTATCATCATGTCGATGCATCGCAGTCATGCTCTCTCTTGTCCTCTGATGCGCCAGCTTCATCTGTACCAGGTGAAAGAAACCACCAGGAGGGGCATAAACATTTTCCCTGCTTAATTATCAGCTCTACTACATATTCAGATTTCATCATTTCTGTCTGATCTTGTTTTTCTGCTTAATGTTGCAGCGTCTTGTATCCAAGGACATCGCTTTTTCCTCACTCTTCCTAAAGGTTGTTGTTGGGATGTCGATGTGGTTAGATGCCCCGACTGTGGAAGCAGGACCTCTGAAGTCTCTTCTCAAATCCTTCACGGGTCAGAGCTCACACATCCAAAGATACAGTGACGGTGAGAACCTTCAACAGTCCATCTTAACAGATGCTTCTAAATTAACGTTTGCACGAGTAACTCAATGAGCGTGTCGCTGCTTCGCAGTGCGGGCATGTTTCATCCATCTGGCCGAGGCCTTCGCATATCGCAGAGACCCCGAGGTGCCACTAAGAGCTGTCATGGCGATGCTGAAAGCTGGAGAAAGATGCAACGCTGAACCGGAACTCATCAGCAAAGGTATAAATGGTGCTAACCACAAATGCTCTCTTGGGGTCTATGGAGGATTTTTAGCACCGCCTCATAGTTGGGCTTATAGAGATATTATTTGAGACCTCTTTACTATCTTATAGAGATGTTAGAATTAAAATTTAAATAAAATAAACAAAGGCAAAGCTTTTCCTGTCAGTTTTAATAACTATGTTGTTTTTCTGTTAGTGTTACAAGGGTTAATGGAGGTAAAGTCGCCATATTTGGAGGAGCTCCTGTCTCTGCTGATGACCGTTGGCACTCAGAATGGGGCGGCTGGCCCCGTTGCCATGGTGATATCTCTGCTCCTTCAAGAAAGTGAAGAGCGAACGGGAAAAAAGGAAGCGGATACAAAGAGGTGAGTACTTTAAATCTTTAAAGCTTTATCTGTGATAAGAAATGCTGACCCTGCTGTCTGTCATATTGTTCTTCTAAACAGCTGTTAGACAGATTTGCACCAAGACACTGTTAAAATGAAGCCACTTGCATTAGTTTTCCTGCTAAGTACATTTTTTGTACACATCCTTTGTTGTAGTTGTGGCCCAATAACCTTTAGTTTTGCAACAACAATGTATAATTTAATCGCACAGTGATACTGAAATAATCAGGGGACTAGAGACAGATTTGTGCAAAAGATCACATTATAATAACCCCAAGTATATATGTATATATATATAATTCTATTTTTCTTAGAGAGCATAATTTAATGTATTCTACCGGTTTTGAAATGAATATTTTGACCTATTACAGCTATTATTTTGAAGGTTTTTTGGACGTTGTCCGAGTCCACCTGCTCTGTTGATGCTTTCAGCCAAGCCGCTGCTCATATTAACTGTCATAAAACCACAGAAACAATGCTGATTTTTCGAGACTGTGCAGCTGGTAACAAGTTGGACATATGCATACATGTAGGAGGTAGAGGTCGGCCTTTTTCATTCCCTGCTTCATAGTCATTAGTGGCTGAACTAAGATCAGTTAAATTTAACGCATTTTCCTTCTTTCTGAGGCATTTTAATGGCACAAACACTGGATGTGATCATACTGGCAGTTTGTTTCTAAAGTGGTTTTGCAAACAATAATCCCTAATTTATATCAGTTATGCAATAAAAGCAGGTGAAAACGGATTGTTTGGCTCCACTGAGCAGCACTAGAATTAAAATTTACAAACATATATGCTTATTGTCTTTTGATGTATTACATAATCTTTTAACTTTGTTCGACCTTGTTTTATTTTCCAGTGAAGATTGTTGAGATTCAAAGGTTTTTGCAAACAAAATACGTTTCATTTCTTTGAAGTTATATCCCAAATTGTAATAAACTGTTGGACCAAAATATGAAGGTATGCAAAGTTTACCAACTAACGTTTCTGTTTCCCAGTGGTTTTGAGGTAACAAAGTCAAGCCTGAACTCTGGACTGCTGGTTGATTGGCTGGAGCATCTTGATCCTGAAGTTACATCTGTGTGCCCAGACCTGCAGCAGAAGCTTCTGTTTGCTCTCAACAAGGTAGAAGAAGTTTCTTCAGAAACGTTCCTTCCTTTTATTAAATAACAGAGAAAACTTTGTTTGTTTGTTTGTTTTGTTTGTTTTAACGACCCGTTTTCTGTTTGTTTTAGGCACAGGGCACCCCAGCTTATAGGCCGTATCTTTTGGCCTTGCTTACTCACCAGTCCAACTGGTCCACCCTCCTGCAGTGCATCAGTGCTCTTCTCAGCAAGCACAAGGACTACAAGTATATTCCATCTGCAGTTCTGTGATATTTGATCAATTCTACTGCATTACAAATAACTGAAACATGTTGTCCTTTTTCGTTTCTTGGTGTTAGACTAGATCCATCGTCAGCCCTGGACTTCCTCTGGGCATGCAGCCATATTCCACGCATCTGGCAAGGACGCGACCACAAAATCCCGCAGGTGACATCAAATATTACATCCACACTGTCCTGTTAACTTCTTACTCTTCCAACTGAAGAAATTTACCTTGCAAGTCTGATGACTTTAATGTTTTTCTATTTCATTTACAGAAGAAAACAGAGAAGTTTGTTCTAAGACTGAGCTCTGAGGAGCTGATCAGCCTAGTTGACCTGATCTTGTCAGAGTCGAAGCTCAGTAGCAGTGATAAAAGTGGCCTGGACCAGGCATCCTGTTCCCTCATCCAATCCAGACTGCCCCTCCTGCACTCCTACTGTGATGGATCCCTTGAAAACATCAAGAAAGTGTCAGAATATCTCATTAACTGCACAAAGAAGTGGGATGACAGGCAAGTATTTTATTTATGTTGTTTATAAAGGATCCTGTTAGTTATTAGACTGAATCTGCTGATGGGTTTAGACTTAGACTTAGACTTAGACTTGACTTTATTAATCCCTTGGGATTACTCCCTTCGGGAAATTATATTTCCAGTAGCAGGAAAAATTGCACATACAAGGTTTGTTAACTTATAAATGTTTCCGTTGGTTTAGGTCTTTTAAATCAACACAAAAAAGTTCTTATCAAACCAGAACCTGTCACTGCAAACCACATTAGGACATCCAGGTTGCTTATTGGTCAGGGGTGGAAGTAAGAAGGTATTTACGGGAAGCAGATGCTGTATTATAAACCAGTTTAGAACATGGAGAAAATGCTTGTTTGAGGATTTTCTGAAACAACTCTGAGAAGACATCTTGAATATTGCATAGAGTTTTATATGCTTTGGGGAAAATGATGCATGACAAATGTTTATTAGATTACAGGTCTGCATCCTACAGTGCAAGCATTGCAGAAGTTGTCTGATCCTTTACCCCACATGCTTTAAGCCTTATTCTGACAACTAATAGAAACAAATGAAAAATATAATGCAAGTTATCAAATTCGTCTATCATTTTTTTTAAAGAGAAAAATCAACATATAGACGTGTCAAAAGCTCACCTGCTTGACTTAACATCAGTACAATTCAAGCTGCCTCAGTCACAGAGGTGACTCCAGCATATAATATTCAGGATTTTAAAGCAGAATATTTCCTTATCAAAAAGAAAATTGTTTTCTAAAGAAAATGGATCCCTTGTAGTACAACGTTTAAAGTTACACAGTTTTTGTGGGGCGTTTTTGAAGATTTGAAGCTTACTGCTCTGAGTGACTTAATCAGTTAATTATTTGTCGATTGTTGATCATTGGCTGTTTTAAGACACAATTGCTATCACTTATTATTTCAGCCCTAATATGCAGTCATATATCATCTAAAACACTCTGTAATTAAATAAAGTGTTCAGGCAGCAAATCTCCAAACTGCATTAACTTTTGGAGATTTGCACCATAGACAGGTTTTCATAATTTAGGGCAATTTAGAGTACAAAAAAATTCCCCAAAACACAAGGACTCATGTTTTAAAATTATGGGAGAAATCTGGACTGAACCTACGTATGCACTAGTAGAAACTCTACGCAAAAAAAGCATAAAAAATCATATTTTGTATAAAGTTTGTGCAAGCAGTGTACATATATTGCTCTTTTTCCTGTTTTGCATAGAAAAAAAAAAATGTTTTTCTTGTTGACTTATCGCACTAGTCTGCTCTTTTAAATCTGTTTTACTGATTTAGTTGTTTATATGAGATCTCTACCTTTCAATCATGGGAAATGCTAAATGTTTTGTTTCCATGCTGATAGACATTTGCTAAATTGCACCAGATTTTCCTTCTCTATGCAGATGAACTTTTTAGACTCCCCCTGTCACCCACAATGCTTTGGACCAGGAAGAACTCGATAATTAGGTCTATTGGTGTGAAATTAAAACCAGCAGTGTGATCTCTTTAAAAGCTCAGTGTATTATAATGAAGGCAAGAGGATTAAGTCTGAAGCTCTAAACTTGCCTGTGTTGTGAATTCCTGCTCTGACTTAGCTGTCAGAGATCAGGGTGCAACTCTTTGTGGAGGCAAACCCTTCTTTCATGAATATGTCTCTGCTTATTAAACCACTTTAATGAGGAAACTTTGGCCAAGGTCAGGCAAAATTAGCTGCAGAATTACCGTATTTTAAGTAGCACTAAGCTTTCTGGTAAAATACTTGCATGGCAGTGTAAAAACACTCTGAAAGCGAGGAGGTTTTGGCCTTGTGGTGGCTAAACATGTGAGAGTATGTACAGCATTCTTATTGAGAGAGCTTTGTGTCAGATAATCTGGTGTTTATTCCAATTACGCCCAAACTGTTAACAACCAGCAAACTCTTTACTCTTGTTCAAGGTCGCTGTGATTTGCTTTAAAGCATGACCGTAATAAACTCCTCATTTCGTTCAGACTGTTTCATGTGAGTCTGACAAGAGCCTTACCCAGTAAGAGGATTTGGTAAGGCTGCAGTGACTTAAATGTAAATACCTTTGAAGTACATTATATTATTTGTCTATAGCTTGTGTTAACATGGCTTTATTATTGTTGCTAGCAGACAGGAACAAAAATATAGCTTTATAGTGCTTCCTGATCTCTGGGATACCAGATTTAATGAAACTTAAAAAAATGAATAAAACTTGAGAAAATTTGATTGCATTAGTTTTTTTTTTGTTTTGTATGTTCCAGTACATCAAATGCATATATCTGTGGCATTGATCCTTTGGGTGCCTCAATTCCTTATTTCTAAACCACATCCGTTTTAAAAGTCGTTGCTATTTTTATGTTGACTTGATCGTCTTTTAAAATATGCAGACGGTTTTCTATGTTTGCATTATTTCTTATACTTTTTTATCTTTCAGCGCAATGAGCAAATGGTGCCAGAACCTGCTGCTGCAAATCTATCTACACTTCCCTGAGGTCACTCAGCACGTAACCTTGCCCGGAGACACATTTAGCAGTGGGGGGGCTGCAGACGGTAGTAGCTGCAAGGTATAAACAGAACTCCTGCCTCATACGCCTCATTCACCCAAAAATATGCACATCAATGAGGTTATTGTCAATTTAAATGAATGTCTTCAATATCCCCTTAAAGTCTGCCTGATTTTAGATTAAAACCTTAATCACTGACCTTTACATCAAAATTCTCTGGTTAATATCTAATAGAATAAAGTTCAATCTCATTATTTCTGAAGTGTGCAGACAGTAGAAACTGAATCTTAAACCACCAGTAGAACCCAGTCCATTCATTTCTAATTTCTTTTCTTTGTTGAATCCTTCTAGCAATGAAATAAATTCATTTTTAAACTCAATGCGTCACCAGAATTACTTTGTGATGTCATTTTTCTCAGCTGGATGTACTCGTTCATCGTCTTGTCTCACTGCTCGCTGATGGCGGCGACTCAAAGTCTGCTGAGGGTCGTGTGTCTGATGCTAATTTGGCCTGTAGGAAGCTGGCTGTGTCGCATCCTGTTCTTTTACTTAGGTTGGTTGAGAAAATAAAGGTTGCTTTTTTTTCAACTTATTCTCCTAGCTTCCAGATTTTCTCCTCCTGCAATGACATTTTGTGAATTGTAACCAATGCCTTCTGTCCTTTTTTTTTTTTTTTTTTTTTTTTTACAGACACCTTCCAATGATTGCGGGACTCTTGCATGGTCGCATTCACCTAAACATGCAGGAGTTCCGGCAGCAGAACCACATGGCGTTCTTTAGCAATGTGCTCGCCATCCTGGAGCTTCTGCAACCACTTGTTTTCCACAGTGACCACCAGAGGGCGCTTCAGGACTGCCTCCTGTCTTTTATGAAAGTCCTTCAGGTGCTAAATCATTTTCCCCTTAAGGGGATTTTTAGAACAAAACCTTTTTTTATGAGACACAAAAGGAACGTTTTATGTTTTTCTATCTTTTGCAGAACTTTCAGAGGAGTCGATCTCCGCTGATCTTTATTAATAAGTTTCTACAGTTTACACAGAAGTACATAACGCACGATGCAGCAGCAGCAATTCCTTATTTACAGAAGCACTCAGACATCTTACAGTAAGTCTGAAGAGTTTCCTTTAGATAAAAGTTGATGGTTGCACAAACTGTTGGAGATTTTTCAGAAAATTTTCATTCTTTCTTTCTTTTTTTTTTTTTTCTTTTTTTTTAGAAGTTTGTGTGCAGAAAATCCAGATCTGGTCCAATTAAAATCTCTTTTAGCTGGACTCACTTTGCCAGTGAAAAACACCTCTGCAGACGTCACAACAGAAGAGAAAGATGGTGAGCACGTTTGTTTTTGATTGCATTCTCCTAGCAGACAATTTATGTGTTTATTTTTAAGAATATCCAGGAATACTTCTTCACAGTGTATGATTTTGACTCACTGCTTCCAGTTCGTACAAAACTGAACTGATTTATTTTTGCATATATTGCAGATGACTTATCTGCTGGTTCTCTGCCTCTCGTCAACATATCTGCTCATTTTACACTGAGTGCTGCAGATATGACTTTGTACTTAAAGAAGATGTCAAAAGGAGAGGCGGTAGAGGGTGAGGAACAGAGAAGAGGTTTCACACGCATATGAACTGTTGTTATCGGTAATGAGTAACAAGCCGATTCCCTTTTTCCTTTTGCTGCAGATGTGCTGGAAGTGTTGACAGAGGTGGATGAGAAATCAAGGAGGAGTCCAGAAATCATACAGTTCTTCACTGTGAGTCACAAGGAAAATTCATGTTTAATACATGTCGGTATGTGTAAGATGTCAATCGCAGCTTCGTGTGGCTGTTTGCAGAATGACCTGCAGAGACTCATGACCTCGTCTGAGGAGTTGTGTCGGAACATGGCCTTCAGTCTGGCCCTGCGCTGCATTCAGAATAATCCCAGGTGAGTAAGAAATATAGATTTAGCATCGTTTGAGGTAAAAAGACATTTTTTGCTGTAAACACCTTTTCTGTTTTTTCTCTAGCTTGGCGACAGACTTCCTGCCAACGTTCATGTACTGCATAGGGAGCAGTAACTTTGACGTGGTACAAACTGCTCTGAGGAATCTTCCAGAATACGTACTTCTCTGTCAAGGTAATAAGATGGAGTCATATTACAGTGAATTCATTCTGATCTCTGGATGTAAGAACTGCTTAAAGAAGTGAACTACGCATGCAGCAGGTCTTTAAAGCAAACAGTGAGCCACCCATAACTGCGTTTAACTCTGTTCTTTATTTTTCTTTACAGAACATGCAGATATTTTGCTCCATAAGGCGTTTTTGGTTGGAATCTATGGACAAATTGACACCAGCTCTGTAATCTCTGAGTCCATGAAGGTGCTTCATATGGAAGCAACAACTTAAGTCCGACTTTTAGTATTCCATAGTCTCTCTCGGATGAAAGATTTACCCTTAAACATTCAAGGAAGTGAGCTTTGTAATTGGTCAACATGTCAGTTTCATTTAAAAACACTTAGCATCTTGTATCAAAAACCCTCTAAAATAAGTCAAAATCTTGGAATTGAAGCGTTTGATTTATAATTTTTTTAATTTTGAAATTAGCTTCATTAGTTTGTCATTTAATGCCGTGTTTAATACTCTGTAATAAATTTGCTCAGAATAAAAAATACAGTTGTTTAAAAATAAATACAAATGTGGTTTAATATTAAGAGTTTTTTTTTAAATTATTTTTGCATTTCACACACAAATCGGATTACATTACTTCCACTCTCCATTATACAAATGTATCCTTGGACTTCATAATTAATAAGTGCAAATTTGAATATCATGGCTACTTCAATAGAAAAATTATTCAGAATTTTTGAAATGGCAGCATTTTTAAATAGTTGATAGATAACTGAGCAATATTAGATTTTTTTTAAATATACAATTAAAAAATATTCTAAAGATGTCTAAAAAAAACTTTTGTGTTTGAGTCATTGGAATATAAATCTTTGTTTTTTTCTTATTTGTAGTGTCAGACAGTGAATCCTATTACATTTCAGAAGGTAATTTTTGCTCTTTGAAACCTTCTTTTAGTTTATTATTGAAACGGTAAAAACAAATCTCACAAGAACCCGTTAATTTCCCTCAGAATAATAATTCAGCACATCAAACCTGACTGCAGAAAGAAAATGAAACTAAAGGTTTCATTTTATTCTGATGAAAGGTCGACAGCTGTCAGACACAGACCTGCTTTTCAGCTACAACAGGTAAATTAAAGGGTAGATACACATGCTGTGATGGAAAGCACTTTGCCATGAAAGTATGGCTTGTTTTTCCCAGTTCGCAGTGACTTCAACCAAAAACAACGAAGGATAACTTGCCTAATGTGAAAGCATGCGGGTGAACACAGAAACTGGATCTCTCTCCACTGACAATAAACTAACCATGCTAATAACTGGTGACAAACAACGACTGAAACGGTACCATTTCCCAACTGTTTTTCTGATGTTTTGTAACACAGCAGGATGTGGAGTTGAAGCCAAAATATCGAGGGGGAAACAAAGAAAAACAAGGTTCTCATTGTTTATAAAGAGATTCTTAAGTTGGTGGCTTTCAATGCATCAAACGATTGAAACTAGGTTACATAAAAGCATATATGAAATACAGCTATTAATACATGCACTCTTTACCAGTTGAACTGTGTTCAAAATCTCCCTTTAATGAAAATGCATCTTAAAATTCCTTCCTATAATTAAGCCCTTTGTAAATAAAAGCCAATCATGTCCTGCACAGCCATGGCTGCTCATCTCTCAGTGCTTCATATGTTTGATGTGTTAATTGCACCTGTATGGTGTCCTATGACCAGCCAAAAAGCTCTGTTTATGGTTATCAATCAACCAACTTACACAAGTCGTAGCAGCTTGGGGCCTTGGTTGGGCGCCAGCATCCTATTGGCCGGACAGCAGCGAGGCGGAACAGAGATGAGTGACAGTGAACAAGGAAGTGGTGGGGAGGGAGTGTGCGCGGGGGGGGGAGATACTGACAACTTAACAACCTCTGCCTTTATTTATCTCAATAGGACCCATGACCTCAAATGCTTATTTGTCTCCTCTGAACGTGTTCTTTGCCAGGCTTACTTGTGTTCATGTTTATTGTCATTTGAATTTCTGAAGAAAGGACACACATTTTGAAAACAGTAAGAAATATGGAATAGATAACCTACAAAATTAACATTTCAAATATAAGAGAGGGTTTTTTTTTCCAACTGGCAGTTAGTCACTATTCAAGTCTTCAATTTAAGTTGAATTTTATTGGAAGGATTCCTTTCAAAAGTAAATATCACAGTAGTAAATATTCACGTTTTTGGTTTTAATGTCGAGGCTCTTATTATTTTACCAAAATCTAAAAGCATTTTCGATTTTAAAACACTCCAGGCTCAGATGTGTGTGCTTTAATACTTAGGTTACTCTGCTGTGCTTTTCTGGAACGTAAAAAAATGGACAGCGAAGGAGCAGCAAGCAGGAATGCGACCAGCAGAAGCTTCTCTGTGTCTCCAGAAGAGGCCCTGATGTGCTGCTACCTGCCCATGCACATCTGTCTGCTCTCCATCTTCCTCTCAGTGGCATCCTCGCCTTAGATCATCTCCTTTTCCTCCACGCTTCAGTTACGTTTGGATCGCACAGAGGAAAAAAAAGCAGACCGGCTCTCGCCTCTTTTCTCACTGGCACTTTGATGTTTCAAGTGTGATTGCCCTTGGATTGTGGCTGCTTTCCCTTGAAGGTTTTGACATGAAAAGCAGGCTGGGCTCTCAGGTTTATCCCATGGTCAGTGATCCAAGACTAAAACAATCAACCTGCTCGCTCTGGGATACTATTACCAGGGAGAGTGAGGCTCCAGCCATAGGGGCTTTTTCAGCCATGAAATACACTTTTTGTCCAAGTTACAAACACATTTGAGGTGTGTTGATTGAATTAAACCAATTCATGCTCCAGCTAATAGATTTCTTTGTTCACACATGTGACACAAACGCACATTCAAGAAACTAGAGTGCCATGCTGATGTGTTTGCAGAGAGTTGGACAAAATGATCCAATATTTGTAATAAATTAAAAAGAAATGAGCGCAGTGATTGCAGTTGAGATTGACCCAATCCGATAAGTATAATGTGACACATCATTAATGGCAGAGGCATAAGTGACAACCCTCAAGCCTCACTCAAACTTTCATTAAATATTGAGTATGTGCTCATTGCTGCTCCAGCCTGAAAATTACACCACACAGATAAATTCCCATGACAGCGGTGCTGAAGATAATCATCCATCTTTGCGTGACATTTGGCAGAACACTTGCTTTATGAGCTGAAGTGCTACAGTAGTAGATGAGAAAGAATAATAATCTGCATTGTTCGTGATCACTGTTATATCAGATCTTATCACACTGAGGGCTGATAGTTAATCCTCTTCAGCCATGGGGGGATGGACAACAAATAGCCCACATGATTTAATTAAAAATGCTGTTTTGCCTTCATTTTTAAATAAGATTTTTTTTTGTTGCGCAGTGCTTTTTTTTTTCTTGAAGATAACTTTCTAATATGGATGTTTTTATCTTTCATCCACAGTCATTCAAGTGTTGCCAGTGATATGCTTGTTTTCTTATATTCTATGCAAACATAAAGGATTGCTTGAAATGAATTAGGCTACATGATTTTTAAAAGGCAGACTGGCGTCCTGTTCTGGGTGTACCCCGCCTTAGTCTGCCAGAGATAGGCACCGGCCCAACCGCGACCTTGATGAAGCAGGAGAAGATGAATGGATGTTCAAAAGATCAGTGTAACTGGGGAGGATGCAAACTTATTTGTTTAAATCGCACAGATGTCTACTTATGATCCCCAGGAAAGACCCTTATTCCCAGATTACTTGTTGGCCACTGCACAGTGGCAGCCAGAGGTGGGTTGCTATTACATATTACTACATAGTCTTGATATACAGTATGTTTAAAATGAGATGCCATAAGAAAAAGGTTTAGATTGTTTTCAAACTGGTTTTATGACAACGCATCAAAAGAGGATGGCAGACTTTTCTATACTTTGGAGCCTCGGTATAGATCACCAAACTGAGACTGAACTTTCCCAAGATTAGGTAAATATATACAATAAACAGATTTTGTCAGTGGAAGTTATTTCCTCTGTCCTAACAAACATACAGTTCTTAACAGTAATTAATGCTTTTATACATTTTATTTAAAAAAAAACAAACAAAGGATTTGAAAAATATTTCTTCTGTATGATTTTGTTTCTTTAAAATCATGACATTTGTATTTCTTTATAAAATTTAGTTTTTAAAATACCAGAGCTTGTACTTAAAGTCTGCCTGCATCATTTCTAAACATTAAATCAGATGTTATGATCCAACAATTACTCAGTACTAGAGTAGCCTTGTTACTGAATATTTTTTACATTTACTTGAGTAGAGAAATAATACAAAGTATTGCTACTCTTGATTACAATTTCTGTGTACTCTAGGCTCATCCCACTGCTCTCTAACAGCAATGATTCAAAAATGAAGAACATTTTAGTTGTAATTTACAAGGTTGCACGATAAACAGATGCTTTTAATTTAATTTCTACTTACTGCCCAGGATTTGAAATCTACAACCATAACTCTAAGATTTTCGTAGTAATTCTAGAAATCCTTTTTAAGCTTATTGGTCAGTAATACAACTATCAAAACTAGGTTTCAATTAGTTTGGGAGGTTTTTAAGCATCATCCTTAATACATCTTGCATATATTAACAACAAATCACAACTTTACTTTAGAATGCAGTTGAAACAGGTTAAAATGATAACATTTCAGTTTTTGTTAACAGCCAATTTTTGCATATCGGCTCAGATCAGCTGGGGATGGGATGATAATATTCTGGTAGTATGTCTATATTTCCTCCCAGTGACAGATTTTAAGATTCTAATACGTTGAAAAGTCCTTAACAGGCCTGATAAAAAGTAAGAGCTGCTTAAACTATGAAAAAAGACTTAAGCTTTTAATTTAAGATATATTCAGTTCATTACTCTTTACTCATTACTATTTACATCTAAGACATGTCAAAAAAAAATCAAAGCAAACACTGACGTCATGTTGCTAATGGCTGATTTTAAGTCTTTATTTTCCTAAGAAAAACAGTTTACTGAAATTAATAGTTTCATTTTTAATTCAGTTGCTGTTCACGACTTTCTGCAATGATCACCTTTCTGCTCTACTCATCTTAGCTTGTATTTTTTTTTAACTTAAGATTTGAAATTTGCTCTGTAGCTTATTTCCTCCACCTAGGCATCAGTTTAGTGTTTAAACAGGTGCGGATGAAAGGGCCGCACAGGTGATGGAGTTTCAAGCCTTTTGCTGCGTACTGAGGAGCGACCATTCTGTGACTCAACCTGAGCTCTGACCAGCTGTCTTTCTGATCAAAGCCTCTTTAACTTGACTGTTTTATTTTAGCAACACCGACAGCTGGATGTTTCCGCCACCATGTGAGCCGATGAGCAGTCAGAGAGGTGGACTGTTGGCTGATTTGTGTCTCTGGATTAATTGACACACCTGGGTTTAATTCACACAGGCAGAGCTCATCGTCTCATCAGAGATCTGTCAGCGCTAAGCTGCAGCTGTCTCGCTCACTGATTGAAAAAAAATAGCGTTAATAATCTTCCTGTTCTGACTGTTAATGTGTTGAGGTGTATGCTGAGGTGGAAACATTCTCAATGGGTTAGGCAACACTTTATTACAAATAAAAACTTTTTCATGACAGTTGAGTTGTTATCACTATAATAACTCAGTTTTGTTCCTTTCAATAAGCACGATTGATCCAAAATTCTTCTTATTAATCTTTTTTAAAATTTTTTTTTACAAATTCTTAAAACAAAAATATTCAACCGAATTAAGCAAGACAATAATCTGAATGTTTTCAAGTTAACTATCAAAACCACAAAAAATATATTACACATTAAAAAAAATCCCTGTTAAATCTGAGGAAAAAGGTTAAAAAATGGACTCAGCAGCTCTGCCAGATTCAATAATCATTCACGTATAACGCTTATAGTATATAATACTCCTGGGAGAAAAGAGACGACCAATATTATGATGAGGATACTTTGTTCTATCTGAACAGTAGCACAGCTATTTGTTCTGCTATATAACAAGAAAATTGAGGGTTTAAATCCCTGCCTAAGTTCCCTCTGCAACAAATTCACACGATTGCATGATTTCTACATAACATATGTGGGTTCCCTTCGCAGCACAAGTATCACACTTCAAACACTTGTGCCAAATCTAGCCCACTACAGCATTTATCAGCCCTTAAGAGTCTAGAAAGGGATATTTCTTGTCATAAAGTGGAGATTTTTTACCACCGACTTCCCCCCACTGACTTCATGCAACCCATATCCTGTGTGGGAGAACTTATCTGTGCAAACAGATGTTTTCAGTAATTAATACAAACAATAAATGCACTGATATGAAATTATTTTGGAGAGTTTTAAGGATTTCTAATGAACAGGAAATAAAGTCATTTATTATCAAACTGCTCAACACATTTTTTTTCTTTTAGAATTAATCAGATTTGATGTTTTTGCACATATATGTTTATTCCTCTAGATTTAGAGTATAAATGTAAGATATTTGTGGCCATTGACTTTATTATTTGTAATATTTTTGCACTTAAAAGCACTGACCTGGTTCCTTTGTATAATAATAAGGCCAATGTTAAAATAACAGCGTTGTGCTTTTTGTTGATTGATTAACTTAGTTTGTTATTTTCTATGAATGTCTAGATCATGAAAAGTCATTCACATATTGAATTTTTGCATGCTCTAATGATTTTTACCTTCTTGCATAGGTTTTCTATAATCATGCTTTTTGCAGAAGCTGTCCACCCCATTGAAAGGGAGCCCCATTACAAATTTATCAGGAAACAATAAGTTTTATTGTTATTATCATTTGAGCACCAGCTTTACAGAACTTTTAGGACATACTTATTTGTTGTAATATTTTGAATGGCAGTATGGCTTTCTGCCCAAAAATGTTTCTAGCTGCTTATTTTTTGATTCCATTGAATGGGAATTAGCACTTCCATGTTGTGTGCAGGTTCAAAACCTTTTATTTAGACCAACCTTTATTTCAAAGGTTTTAGATTTACTCAACCTTTACTCTGAATGCTTTGTTGGGAATAGGACTGCTCTAGTTTGAGACTATTATAGAATCACATTACATAGACTGGGTAAACTTGGGCTGAATTATTCTGCACTGATTTTGGATGCTTTAAAACATAATTTATTTATAAACCCTCTACATATGAAAAGTGCATTCTTTGTTGTTGTTTTTTCACTTATATTATAGAATCCTATGTTGTTTAAAATGTATCATATTTTAACCACTCTCAGTACCATAACTTTGGGTTTTAATGCATATTATTTCTGAAATGCTTCATTTGGAAAATGGTTATATTTCTGCGGTGAGTTAGTGTTTGTGTTATTGTTTGGGGCGGCAGGCAGAGTCTGGTTCTAAGACCCATTTTTCAAGTTTTTGCATGAGAAATCTATGCTGTGTCAAGAGTTTTAATAAATGCTATCAATGCAAAAAGTGATCATTTTAAAAGAGACACAAACATTGCAACTAAAAATATTCTCATGCATGAAGATAAAAAAAAAGTCCTGAAGCTGGAGCTTAACAGCAAGACTTAAAAAAACAGCAAATAAACTCAAAGGTTTGTTTCCTGCTTTGTTTATCTAGGGACCACTTCTTCAGGATCTGCTGCTCTTCTGTTTTCCTTTATCCCAAAGACCTAAACTCTGGTTCAGTGGTTTGTTTTTATGGTTTTTGACAAGCTCTAAACTGATCAGATAATGACACAGATAGATTCTGGGCTGATAAAGCTGCCCTTGGCATTACTCACTGATATTTCTAAAGTCAAAGATGTTACAGCTTGTCCTAAATGAAGTCTGAGACAGAAGAGATAATATGAGTAATTTTATGTTGGGGAAATTATCGCATGATGTTTGATTTTGGGAAAGCTATGACAAATAAAGTCAATACAAATGGTTTAATATGATTTAAAAGACTTTTTTAAAATCCAACCCCACCCGATCCCAAACTAACTCCTGCTTTGGGTTTGGCTTAATGTGATCAGGTAGGAGGGGGAAGCAAAGTTGAGACCACCTCCTACTCAGGTGCTACCTTTACTTTTTAAACAGCACCTTCTACCTGTTGTCAGTTTCTCAGCCACCTTTAACAGCAGCACCTTCGGCAAAGAGGATCGATTTTTGCACTTATATATTTTTGCAGCGAATGCTGGGATCCACATAGGTATTTGAATAGCACCCATTAGAATTGAACCTGGCACTTATCTGCATACCATCATCAAATACTGGACTCTTGATCAGAAGGACATGTTTAGTCCAGGCCACATGGTGTCCACACTCCTTCCTGCAGTTTTTCATTCTCCTGCAGCTCACTTTTTCCCTGCAATCCCAACAAGACTGAGTGCTCCACCTCAGTTCCTCATACCTGGACCCCTTTTCAGCTACGAAACCCTCAGGAATTATCTTCAGCCAGAGCCCTGCAAAGAGTCTTTGCTGTTGACCACACAGTCGGTTGGGATAGGGCCCCTAACAGAGAGTGAAGGTGAGTCCTAACTCCACCTATTATGGTTTTTGGATTTGCTGAGATATAGCACAGCCAAACTGGTACCGACAGTCTGTGAGCATCACTGTAAATGTTTACAAAAGACTGTCTAATAGCTCGTAACTAACAATCAATTATCAGGCAGTGTTAATGTGGGTCTGGTGATTGCTGCACTAATTATCCAATCTAGGGCCATTAGTTCCCTGTCACCCGTTGGCAGCTGTCTAATTGGTGCTTGTCCCGTGCTTTCCAGATGAACAGAGGCCAGTGAAGCAACGGCGTGCGCGCGCCAACTACAGCAGCTGGCAGCTGGAGGAGCTGGAGAAAGCTTTCAAAACGACCCACTACCCAGATGTCTTTATGAGGGAGGCCCTGGCCCTCAGACTGGATCTCATCGAGGCCAGAGTTCAGGTAACTGGTGCTTTAAAATCAAAATGAAACTTTTTGAAGACCATACAGCTGGTAGAAATTTGTTGGTCAGGTTTTCTCTTTTCCATCATAACCATTCAAATTGAGTGACATTAATCCCTTCATTAGGTCTATTTATTTTAAATTCATTTATAAAAGCATGAAATAAAGTCTTTAAATTATATCATTCCTCATATTTAGTCATGTTTGTACTTGATAGATTTCTTCTGTCTTGTTTTTGCCATTTCACATGCAAATTTTGCCATGTTTGGACATTGAGGCTAATTCTATTCTATTCTATTCTATTCTATTCTATTCTATTCTATTCTATTCTATTCTATTCTATTCTATTCTATTCTATATCAAACAGAGCGTTTTCTCCAAGCTACACAGGCTGCTATGACGTTTAACTTTATTTGTTATACATCTCTATATTTAAACATTATTTTTTTTCCTCAATTTATTAAGTGTCCTAATAATAACATGAGCTGTTTCAGATAAAATAAATTAGCTAATTAATGTGTAAGAGAGATTCGTACAATTTTAATTTTTTTTCTCACAAAACTTGTTGCCTCATATATTGATCAAAATGTTTCCCCTTAAATATACAATTTAATATTTTGGTTATTTTCATTCACTTTGTACAAACAGGTCGATATTTAATCAGACAATTATTCGGCTTTTAGAACTATAAAGAACTAGGATGATGAAAGTAAAAATCTAGCTGAAAAAGTTTTTTTTTTCGGCTAAGAGATGTTCTTTAAACTTTAAACTTTGGTGTGAAAGGCTGAATTACAGATGATTGTTTATGCTTTTATTTCATCTAGTTTTGACTATTCTAACAGCCTTTTTATGTTTGAAGAACATGATCTGGACCATCTGTGGTCAGTTTCTGCAGCAAAGGTTTTAACTAGTAAACAGCACTTTACTCTAGTTTTAATCTCTTTATATTGGCAACCTGTACATTTTTGGGTTAATTTGAAATTTAAATCCGTATTTAGAGACCTAAGTAGTCAAGCGTAAACTACCGATCTTTTACATTCTTATTTCTATCCAAACAGTTTGAGATCTTTTGATCAGAGGTAGTTAATGTTTCCACAAACTCCCTTTATGACCACAGAGAATCGATTCTGTAGAGCTACAGCCCCGAGGCTTGCTGAAATGGGTCGCCTTTATATTTGTGTTGTCTCGACTGTTTGTTCTTTTACGAAGCAGCATAAGAGCCATTCATTTAAATTGCCTACTAACTAGTTTTATGCTGTGTAATTATGCATATATGCTATTTTGTTCTCTTTTTTATCTCTTTTTTTGTTTTTTGTTTTCCGTTGGTTTCACAGATTTTTTTTTTCATTTTGAAGCACTTTTTTTATCCTGTGAAAATGCTGTAAAAGGTTTACTTGCTTTCTATTGCAAGGAATCACATGGAGACTTAAGAACTTTTTATTAAATCAATAACACCAAATATATCAGTTTCATATCAATATATAAAGGTTGTTATGAAAAAAATCTGAAATTTCTTGCATTTTTTTAATCTCTGTGCTTTTTCTTTCATTTGGTTTTAGGTTTGGTTTCAAAACCGTCGAGCCAAGATGAGACGGCAGTTAAAAATCCAGGGCCAGCTTACCCGACCTCTAATGAAAAGAAACGATGAAACCTGTGAGCAGAGAAGCACAACTTTCATACAAACAGAAAGTCCAAAGAATGAAGCCTGGGAGAGACAACAGGAAAGAGAAATCTACCCATGGACAAAAGCTTCGGCTTCTTCACCGAGTGTGCGGAAGCAGCCTTTGACCCTGAGTTTGGGGAAGTGGGGGAGACAGGAGCGGCCCAGTTCAGAGGAGCTCCGCTCCTGTAGCATTGCCAAGCTGCGGGCCAAAGCCAGAGAGCACGAGGCTGAGATCCACAGCACTGTAAACATGTCAGGCAGTGACTCGCTGGCACAAACGCAGGAAACTGACGCCATGCACAGTGACTAATCAAAGTCCTTCTTCCTGTTTATATAGATAAACTCTGGACACCGTCAGCATACAGGCATTGTTTGAACCTCTGGGGAAGCATTTCATCACTTAGCTATAAATAACTGAAACACGGATAAATTAAGCTATGAATATATTAACTGCATACTTTTCACCAAATAAAAAAAATATTCAAGTGGAATTCATTTAATCTAAAATCATACCAAAACATTTTTTTGACCTTGATTACGAATTTCTATAAAAAGGACTATTTGAAGTTTAAAATACGTACATTTGTGCATAAAAAAATCTGAATATATACTAGTGTTGTTTTGTGAAAGTGCTCCCGTTTTCTCCAACAATATGAAAAACGATAATCAACATCCAATGACATGTAAATTCTAACCCCCTGAAATGATGCTCAAATTTGATCATTTTTAATTAAATTGCATTTGATTGTTTTTCAGCCTTCATTTAAGATATAAAAAAGTACAGCATAATGGAAGTTAACTCTCTCAGATTGACTGTTACAATTAGTGTTGAGGTCTCTACATATGGGATAAAATAATGTTTATTTTTTTGTATGCAAAGAAGAAATAATGTGATTAAATGAGTTACCAATATGTGATTATGTAGTAAAAAAAAACTATATTAGGTAACATGTTTCTTTGATTTCTTAGACATTATAAGAAATTAACTGGTTTCCTTCTTTAAGGCCATTTTTTCTGTTGTTCTTTCTTCTAAAAATGAGTAAAATGTCCATAGCAAAAGCAGCACGTTTTTGCTCAAATCTTATTTGTGAAAACAAGAGCGACAACAGAATTCAGGGGTTGTACAAACCAGTCAATCTAAGTACGACAGAGTGAAGAGCTTCTAATGGACATTCAGTATCGGCACACTATAAAGTACAAAACTCCGACATGGTATAGCTATATTCTGAAAGTAATTGAAATTCTTGTTTTTAAAATGTATATAAGGAAATATATAATATGAAATTTGGTTGTTTGTTTAGCTGGGATGAACAAGCCTAATGACACCAATGATTTTATTAGTTTGCATTTTTAGTTTAATGCAGGTTAAGAATTGTATGCTTTGTTTAAGATCTGGTGATTTTATTCACACTTATGTCTCTGAATAGTTTTCAGCACATCTTAAATATGATTGATGGTATGTTCATGGAAGGCTCCACTATGTTGGGGCCCTATCAGGTAACAATGACTGATGACAAATGTTGACATCAGGGCACAGCTTAGATGGGATACAGTCAAGTAATTTCTGAATGAGTTCACTAATGACATCCCTGACCTCTTAGGTTACAGTCACACACAGACAGGATGTCTGCACGTTTGGACAAGTTCCTCCCAGGAAAAGGTGGAAATAGCTAAAAAATGAAATCATAAATCCAGGTCCTGAAGATAAACTGTACAGAAAACTGTTGACTTTTTCAGAAATGTTTACAGCAATAAGGTTTTTGGTCCTGTCTTTATTTACTGTTTTCAAACAAAGCTATAAATATTCAGAGGATGATTTTATTTACCCATAAATCCAAAATTATGGCCTAGATGTTTTCCTTAATAATCACAGATTTCATCTATTTTATTTTTAGGTATTTCATCAACATAAAACTAATCTCAAAAGTCTTCCTTTAACTAAATGGCCTCTTCTGAAGATGTGCCCCACTGATCTTTAGCTCAAATCCTGTCCAGAGTTTATACCAGCAAAGTCCTCAAACAGTGCAGTGAGACACTGCCCCCTTCTGGGCACATAGATGTTTTAACAAACAAAAAAAGATGGTTTAGATGCATGGACTCTGCACGATCTACATATATTATAAAATCAACATTAAATCAACATTTTAATGTGTAATTTTAGAAATCTAAAATTATTTGCATCGGTATCCATTGTCTGATCTAGGGTCTATAGATAAAGAGTTGTGACAGTTTGAGTGAATACGGGTCAGTGTGGTTTTCTCACATTTCACAGACTGTAATTTAGCCTCGGTCTAATTACATTGTATGAGTCAGAGGTTTGAACCCTCACTGACAAGATCACTGGGTCACATTTTAGTTTTCTAAATGGGTCAGATCCAGCTTTTTGATTTATTGCTATTGTAGAAAAAATTTGCTCCTAATCTAGAATATTTTCCAAAGTTTTCTCCATAGCTGTTTATTCTTGCCTATTTGACCACAACATAGTTCAATAAAGTCAAATTTGTTAGTTTCAATATCTATCACAATATGACGGATAGAACATAACTCTATAAAATACATTGTTTGTAAAATGATGTGCTAGAAGTAAGTTATCATTAACCAATTATTGTGGCCACAATTCTAGATTGCCTCATATTTGTCTTACATACCTATGTTAACTCATATTACCTCCTACAGTGAAAAAAAGATACTTAGGATCAACTTAAAAAATACTAATTTGTTTTTACTTATATCTATTACTTTTTCTGAAATTATATTAATGAGATATTATAAATAAAATAAATATTTATGGAAATAAATCTTTTACTTTCAGACGAAGAAAGAAACTGCATTCATATAAAGTAAAAGTATGGCTTATAACAAAGACCACAAACAATTTTTATGCTTCCTTTTTTAAGTTATACTGACATATATGTATAAATTTACTTTGGAATAAAGTAGTGACAAAGATTTCAAATCATATTTATTTCAAAGAGTGAACACATAACTTTGGTCCAGCTCCATTTATTAACCACAAACACAGGATTTATAATTCATGATAAGAGCTGGACCTTTATTTTTCAAAATGTTAAAAATCAAAAATTGCAGCCAAATTATTGTTTTTTAACAATCTAAAGAACCCGAAATACCTCAGAGTTCTTACATTTTTTTCCATTTGATATCTGAGATATTTTTACCTAATGAGTAAAACGCCTGCCCATAAATATTTCTATTTTGAAACTGAGTCGACAGACCAAAAGACATGGACATTTCACTTCTTTCACTGTGTTTGAAAATTGTACATTTTGGGAACAAAGATAACAGGTTAGGTTCCCCAAGGCTTTTATGTAGCCCCAAATGTTGATAAGTCCCCAAACACCTTAGGGACACTCCTTTTACTACATAGTAGGTGTATCCATGACATTAATTGAAATGACCAAATTAGTTTAGAAATTTGCAAGTATAGTGAGATAAATACAACATACAAGCTGATACATTCGAACTCATCCAGATTTAAATGTATAATATTTGCATAACATCCAACTATGCACTACCAGGCAAACACTTGAACTTGAACTGCCTTTTCTTTTATTACTTTACACATGTTTACAAAGTGAATACATCAAAACTATGAAGCAAAAGTATACAACAGAAAGAAACAGATCAGGATATCTTTTTTTTTTCTTTCGGTCAGAACATTATATTTATCTTTCAGACATAGGCAGATTTTTCAGACAACAGAAAAAAAAAAGTGTTGGAGACATTGAGTTAAATACTTCAAAGCAAAACACACTGAAAGCATAACAGAAGCTGTTACCAACTAAAAAATGCACCGAAAACATAACAATTAGTTTTTTTTTTCCTGCAAAGGGATGCTTGCCTTTTTGTTTGAATAATTTAGTTCAGTCTATTTATTCTTTAGTCATTGTAGATGAGAACGGTGCAACACAAACATGTTTTGTATTGCTATAGAAAGGAAAATAAGTTTCTATGAACAAACAAACAAGGCGTTCAGTCAACCCCTATTTGCTGCATTTTTAAAGACAACAAACTCGAGATGTACCACGTAAATTAACGTTAAAGTTCATATCTCCACTGATGCTTTAGATTGAACAATAATCAGTCACAAACTTTGAAATATTCGGCTGCAGTTAAGCGGAAAAGTACATGAATCATGAATAGCACATTGTTCTTTTTTGAGCCCATCCATTTAAGAACCAGTTTAATCAGCTGTTGTGAATGACGGACTACCAGTCGGTGCCAATTAGTGTAATGGGCTGAGAAACCCACACCACAGAAGAAACCGCGGCAGCAACAGAAACTCTCCCCAGACAGTAAGCGGTCGGTGAGGTAAAACAGAGGGAAACAGGACGCAGCTGCAGTGAAGCAGTCCCGAGCAGGAAAACTTTGTTTTTAGCGTCTCTTTCCTCTGCCTCCTCCATAAACGCTCAGAGGTGAACTTTCCTGTTCGGGTCCGACTCTGAGGGAAGAGCAGCGTTGGAAGCATGGCAGCCATCAAGGCTCTGGAGCAGTGGTGTAAAATGCAGTGTGATGGTTACAGAGATGTTGCCATTACCAACATGACCACTTCATTTAGGAACGGACTGGCATTTTGTGCTCTTATACACAAATACAGACCGGATCTCATGTAAGTGTTTTTTTTTTTTTTTCCAGACTGCAGGTTATTTGTCCTAATTATAGGATGACTTGAGTGAAACCAAAGAATCACTATGCATTTATCTACTAGATTAGATACTTTTATTCTTTTATCTCTCTAACATCCCTTTATATTCCATTTGTTTTCAGAGACTATGACTCACTCAGAAAAGAGGATGTGTTTGAGAACAATAGACTGGTAAGATGTCCAGATGTACAACCTTTAGTTTCCAACAAGGATAAAAACTTCAGTTGCAAACCTCAGATGTTCCAAACCCTTTTTTTGTGTTAGCCTTTAACCTGGATAGTAACCTTGTAGGCTTCAGCGTGCAATATTTGTTTTGTTCTTTGCATTTATGTTGCTGTTTTTCTAGTTGTTGGCACATATTTATAGTTTTGTCTACATTTCCACCTCAGACTTTCTTGCTCTTATCCACTTAAAGTCGTTTATTTGGCTAACCTCTTAGGTGGTACAATTTATTTAGTCCTCTGCCATCATATCCTCTGAGAGCTGGGGCTCCTGTAGAGTACTACTCATTGTATTACTTCCTTGTTGTCCTGGACGATCCTGGTAAAGTCATCAAAAACCTGATCCCAGGGGCATGGCTGTCCAGTCTATTCATTTTGAATGAAGCTTGCTGTCATCTGCTATTCGATCCACTTCATGATTGATCTCTCTCTGATGTACACTGCTTCAGTGTGGCAAGACGGACAGATTTGAGGCGAGGGACTAGCCTGGTTCATCAGGTTTAAAATTGGAGCCTCTGTTAATTCCCTCCTGTTCTGAAACATGAGTGAAGCAATTTACACTTCTCTATATTTCATGAATAGTATCCCATTGCTTAGCAGCCGTTTCCCCTCCCTCCCCCTGAAAATTTGTATGTTTCATGTTGTAATTTTTTTAAAATTTGTTTTGGCCCATTGTATTATCAAAAGTGCTGATGCTAAATTGTACTGATATAATTTCCCACAAGTTGGCAGGAAGTCTTAACCCTTTCCTTGACCTTTCTGAATTCCAATACTGAATACTGCCATCTTATGTAGTCACTAAAATTTTTATGCACACTGAAATTCTTTCACTGCCAGGAAAAAGATCTTGAACTGTTTTTGTTGTATCCTTTGCATTTAAAACAATCTTCTTAAGGCCTTTCAAGTTGCAGAAGAGAAGTTGGGCATTCCAGCTTTGTTGGATGCTGAAGACATGGTGGCTTTAAGGATCCCTGACAGGTTGAGCATTTTAACTTATGTGTCCCAGTACTACAACTACTTCAAAGGACGGCCTCCAAGTGAGTGATTTTGCCACACAGAAATACTTTGTCCTCTAGAAAAATGTCTTTTTTTTTTGTAGTGTATGTTTCACTTAATCAAAGTAACTTCTCCTTAGTGGGAGGAGTGAAAAGGCCAGCAGAGGGCTCCAAAGAAGAGCCATCAGAGAAGAAAAATCAGCCGATAGTGGCCAAAATCTTTGAGTCTAAATCTGGCATTGAGAACCGTTTACCTTCCACTATCCCTGCTCGTAAATCACCAATGCCGGATAAAGTTGGTGCTCAGGTTGGTATGGTTGATGTCCAGCAATACACCATCAGACTGGTTTCACCATGTTGGTTTTTTTTTTTTTTTTTTTTTTGTTTGTTTGTTTGTTTTTAACAGCGACTGATTTTGGCTGATGGTGCAAATAAGACTGGAACTCTAAACAGCAAATGTGTAGCATGTAGGAACCATGTCCATTTGGTTCAGAGGCACTTTGTGGAGGGAAAACTCTACCACAGAAGCTGTTTCAAGTAAGATTTGTTCATTATTGGAAAAACGAGGTGAGGTTGTACCATTGGCAGTTGCATAAATATAAACTTTCTTTAGGTGCTGCGAGTGTTCTTGCGTACTTCATACTGGAAGTTACAAACCTGGGAAGGATCCAGGCACTTTTGTCTGTAGCACCCATCAGAACAGCTGCAAAGCTTGCCCCTTGAATGCCGAGGTCAAAACTGGATTTTCCAATTCAGCTGTCCCACCAAACTGTGCAGCGAAGACTCTACTAGCACCACCAACTGTATCCTCTGTGCTGTCAGCCCCAATTAATGTTGGACCAAAGTCCTTAAGTCCTGCGCAACATTCCCAAACCTGGACGGCCTCTGCCCAGAAGACCCAGATAGCTCGGCAAAAGTTTTTCCAGACTGTGCCACAAGCTACTCACTCATCAACTGGAAATGGAAAGCTCATCGTGTCCTCAGGTGATCCAAAGGTCCATCTAAGTTCTTCTGATGCAAACAGAGTTGGGCAAATTATTGGGAAGAAACTGGGAGGGGAAAACTCCAACAATAACAACAAGAACCTATTTACTATCAGATCTGCAGAAAGCCGGTAAGCATCTTTGCAACACAGTCTATTGCCATGAATATTCTCTTGAGCTGAGTGGAGCACTTTCTCTCTCCTGTAGATTTTCCAGCAACCCATTTTCAAAAGACTTTGTTGGTTTGAGGAAGAACAAAAGCAGCCAAGACGCAGCAGGAAACTGGGAAGGACAGGTCTGTACCAGCCAGGCAAACAATGAGGAATCACAATGTCTAAAGACTATCAACAAGGATAACACCAGGCCAACAGCGGTACACAAAACGGCCAAAGGTACCCGCCATGCAATTTCAGTTCACTTGTTCTTGAGCCACTATTTGACATGTTGCCAACACCCCCCCCATGTCAACCTCATTCTTTCTGTGCGCCTCAGACATTCATAGAAAACAAAGCTCTTTTGTCATTTCTGCCCCATTTTACACAGCCAGAGCATTTGGCAGGCTCTGAGCTGACATTTCTGTCTTAAACTAATGAACTTTTATTGAACTGTCATTCTGCTAAACTGGATGTGTGTAAAAAGTGGGTTTGAAGATGGACACATAATTGTTGGATTTAATTGTGGATTCTATCAGAACTGTTGTACTTTATTTCCTTTTTTGCCTTAAAAAGTCTTTCTAACTTAAATGACTTGAATGTATATTCAAACTGAGAATCCCACAAATCATAAAGTTGTATCTATTGCTGTGGATTTTTGCAGAGATATGTTGTTTCTCACTCTTTAGTGAGATTTCTAGATGCTAAATACTTTTAAAAAGGGAATCAATGCTCACCAAAACATTAGACTTGACTAATAATACCTGCAAAGTGTTAAGACTAGTTTCAAAGTTGACATGAAATTAAAGCAATAGAGCAAGTTTTTCTTACTAGTAATTTTCAATGTGATACTTTATCTGCTGTGAAAGTTTGTTTTGAGAAGTCATGTTTTATTTTTTTTTTAGTTGAAACACACTTTGGAAGCTGTATATGACAAGTGTCTTTAGCATCTTTCACTGCTGGCTGCAGATGAAAGTAAACAAATTTTAAACACATTAACTTTTGCCTGATCGTGCTGAAAGTATGACTGTTTGCTTGCCTTTTCTCGTCTTTACTACAGGTCCCATCTACCAGGAGTGGCAGGCGAAGCTCAAATCTATGAACACTGAGCAGGGGTTAAAGTAAGTTTGTAAAAATGGTTTTAATGTTCACTGATGGTTTACATAGCTTTAAGTTCATAGATAAAGTGAACTTAAAGACCTTAGAGGTACCTGTCTGACCTTTCAGCTTATCCATCTTCTAGAATGCAGACCC
The DNA here is from genome assembly GCA_034780135.1 of Jordanella pulchra. Lineage (NCBI taxonomy): Eukaryota > Metazoa > Chordata > Actinopteri > Cyprinodontiformes > Cyprinodontidae > Jordanella > Jordanella pulchra. The sequence goes on along the minus strand of JAUZNJ010052746.1, from coordinate 14,895 downwards.
GCCGAGTTTCCTCCATTCCTCTTGTTGTTGACTGCCTCAGAGTGCCGCCACTTGTTCTGTCTCCCATCTTAACAAGCCCCAAGGAGTGTCTAGCCTGACTCTTTTTACTTTTAACGCTAAATTTTCTTTCTCATCTCTCACTTTTTACATCACTTTTAACACTGCAAAATAGAAGGTGAGATGGTCTCTAATCTATCTTCTACAAATCAAAAACTTAAAATCATTTAAGTGGTGCTGTTTAGTATAGTATTGGCATTGTTGGATTATAAAAAATGTTTCTCTTTTGTAGAGCTTGCCAACCTGAAACAGTTACTGATCAGCCTTCAGCTTGTTGGACACCCAGGGCTCCCTTTAATCTGTCCATTAGTGCAACAGGGCCTCCCTCAGCTCAAACATCTGCTATAACTGCAGTTGGCTTTGGTTCATCTGAGCCCATGTTTATTAAGGAAGCCAACGTACCGAAACCTGTTCTTAGCTGTGAAAGTCTTGGTAAGACCTTTGTTTTTATGAAGCTCATAACCGATGATTATGCTTTAATATGTATAAATGTTTTTGGTATATGAATTGCATTCAATATTTGTATAAAACAAAACTACTTGCTAGTTGACAACTGATCTCCATTAATAGAAAGCAGTTGTTGATTTGACAATTGGAACTGTACACACCCACAGACGAAGTAACCTCATCAGTCGGGTCTTACTCAGCCTTCTGTTTTACATTGGTGTAGCTTCAGCTTATCGTTTGGCAATCAAATGTAGAGCTCTGCTGCTTCTTCGTGGGCTGCAAATAGCAGATGCAAATAACGGATGCTTACTGCCCCCTAGTGTACGTTTGTGACCTAATGGCAGCAAAAAGATCCTTCTCTGTACATTCAAACTTGAAATGAAGTAATGCTGTACATTAAAAAACATGGGGTTGGTAAAGACAGAATGTTACTACTTAGTCATGTGTCAGTTTGAATTGTATGTAATGTGGATAACAGGCTGTTGCTTTCAGAACACTTAATCACACTGTCAAAGAAAACTCGCTTGAGGCAAAGATTTGGTGGTATGAATGTTTAGTTTTCTCTAATACACACAGGGAACAGGTCAAGACCGCTCTAAGTCTTGAGACCTGCATCACTGGTCTCTACAGTCCCAAACCTGATTTGTAATTTTTCCAGCCATAATGCGCAAATTGAAAAACCTCAATTATTGTAAATGTTACACAATGAGGACCTTTTTGTCTTGAGTAGATCCTCATAGTAGACTTGAAATGCATTTCATAATAGGTGAAGAAAATGAAAACAGTCACTGTGTTCGGATTTGTTGGCTGCATCCTGATGCATTTGACCCGTTTTGAAGGATGGATTCCGTGTATCCTACGCAGCCTTGTTTTTTCCCATGGTTCGTTGCGAGTTAAAGACTGCTGCTCCGTGCTCAGAAGAAAGGGAAAATGGCGACGAACAGTGGAGAATATTGGAAATGCAGTTAAATATAATAAAATTAAGTAAATAGTTCAGTCTGAAATTAACGAAAATATAGATAGATAGATAGATAGATAGATTTTTTTTATTTTTTTTTTTAAAAGGTTATGGAGTCAGATGTGTAGCGGTAATGTTTGGTTTATTGAGAGGGTTTATTCTGTGACTGTTAAACTGTTTGGCTGATATTTAAGCAAAGATTCTAATATCTGTGCAGTGTGTGAACAAAAGATCTGATATCTGACCACGGTTCTGCTGCTGAAGCTAATAAACGATAAAATTAACAACGGAACGTCAGTAAGAAGTTCAGCATCCATTCATTGCCTGATTTGTGTATCAACTGTCACGGTTGCCAGGCGACGGCGTACGCCGAGTGAGGGGCGGTGAAAGCCGGAGAAGGCAAGACCTGTTTGAATCCATAACAACTCTTCCGGCCTCCTTATTTTCTCAGTCCACGATGCACCCCATCCAGTTAGACTGGGTCCTTGGAAGACGTGGCCCATGAAATTGAAAATGGCAAGTTTGTTGGTTAAGCATATGAGCTCTAGTGTACCTTAAGTTACAAATAAAGACGGGTTGTAAAACAAACTACTGTAACTACAATAACGGTTGAGGATGGGGAGTCTGTCAAGGAAATCCAACTGCTTATCCAAAAATTAATAGTTGAATGAATTGGTTTAAGAACAACACTTGCGGTTGCTGAGGTTCATCTCTTGCTAGTTGAACTTCTGAAATGACTAACCTAATATGCAAAACCTCTTGTCGTCTTAGGTTTAAAACAGGGTAGTTGCTCACCTGTGAAATTCCCACTCAGACCTTCAGCTGTGTCTCCAGTCCTTATTAATTCACCGACCGCTTTAGACTGTCTGGAAAATCCCTCAGGTTGGTTTCCACCTGCTATGTAGAAGCTATGCAGATCTTGGAGTTGCTGAACATTTGTGAAGTCGATTTTACAATGTGGGTTTTTATTTTATTCTTTTCCTGAAAAGCTGCCATGAAAGGACTATCTAATCCTGTTTTATCTACCTCTTAGCTGCTAAAAAGGGAAAGTATTTGTCACCCACTGCCGCCTTCAGGACTGAAATGAGGTCACCCTCTGTAAGTTCTCTCCATTAAGTCTCTTAAGAGATTAATTAACACTTTTACAAAAATGCTTTCATTACATTATTGGGGGGAATGGTAGAGCTTCTTTAGGTTGAGAGTGAAAATTCATCATTTAAATAATTTTAAGGATTTTTTTTTTTTTTTTTTTTTTTTTTTTTTTTTTTGCTCAACAGTGGATGTGTCGTCATATTCCATTGGAGCAGATTGAGAAGGAGTTGGATGATATTGAGATGAACCTGATTCAACTGGAGAAAGAGGGTGTTGAGCTGGAAAAGCAGCTCCGCAACTATGAGGAAGGTTGGGTAGTCTTTCTCTCAATTTTACTCTTCGTTGTTGACAATTTAAGCTTGGTCTTTTTATAGGATGGCTTTCAATGTTTTATCAAATTGCATTACTCCACTGAAACCTTTTAACTGCATGGTATGATTACAGGAAGACATGGCATCTCTGGTCCAAATCTGTTCATTTATTTTAAATATATATATATAAATAATATTTTTTTTTTTTTTTTTTTTAAGGTGCCTGTTCAGTAGGGTTAAAGATGAGCTTTGCTTTTATCTCCCTTTCTGGTCAGACATGAATTTCTGTTGGTTTTCTCTGGGAGGTTAATAATCTAAGACCTAATGGCCACCACTGCACCTTTTGCAGCAGATGATGTACACCCAAATACATTTTACTATATTTGTATGGAGTTGTGAATACCCTGTGGGGTATCACTTGTGCCCCAACTGCCACACACACATTCACTCACCGTCTGCAGGGTAAATTACCTGCCATTTCTATTACAGTTATTGCTGCCAAATGAGGTGAGAGGCACAGCCAGCCCACAGAGATGTAGCCTTTCCTTTTGTGGTGGTGGTGGGAGTGGGGGGGACCTGATTGCTTTGCTCAAGGTCAACATGATTGGAGTAAAGCAACATTGAAATAAAAAATGTTGTTCTCTAAATGTATAAGCTCTATAAAACTAGTGCATATTGATATGATTTACAGAATCTCTCAGCAGTTCGCTTGGATAGATTTTTTTTTATTTTTAATTTATTTATTTACTTTTTTGATTGACCATTAACAGTTTCACTTTAACACTGATGCTGAGGTGAACGTTAAGTTTCTAGAAGGTCTTTTTATCATGACTTATGGGTCTGACTAGATAGAGCTGCTATTGGAAGGTATTGTTTATCTGTACAACTTGGTCATGTTGACTTCTACATACCCCTCATCTTTGAGTTTGTCTTTATGGGTACTTTAACAAACTCATTTTATCATTTTTTTTTTTTTTTTTTTTTTTTTAGGTTAATGTGATCAAGCTCAGATCTATGCCTAATTTTGCAAATTTCTGACTGGATCTCATTGCACCCGGTCTTGTTTAAAACCTCTTGTATGCTACGAGACAAACTGCAATTTTACAGCTTTGCACTTAGCTGTTATATTTTTCTGGGAGGTATTTACTTCAGCTTTCATAGCAGATAAATGTGCAAAACTTGTTCAGTTCAATACTAGATTTGCCTGCAGCTTGGGTAGCTGGCCTATTATGTGTGGCACAAATTGTAAATTCAGACTGATGTCCTAAAAATCTAGTCAAAGACAACAAGCTGATCATCATGAAAATTAAAATGAGCTTTGAGTGCTAATTTTTGGATCTATTCACGTGAATCATCTACGCTGTCATTGTTCATCTGAAGAGCACAGATCTTAAGATGTACATAAATGTTCCTGTTTAGACATCGAGTTTAATTTATCCCTACAGGGTTTAATTTATTCTAGTTGGACACATTTAAATGAGATTTGTTGACTTGTATCAGCCATCCAGAACAGATGAGTTGTTAGAAATAAAAAAAAAAAACACTTGAAGCCTTTGCTAAAATAACATTCACTACTTTTAAATGAACTGCCCCTAATTGATGTTTGCGTAGCAATTATTTTAAATTGCATTACTACCAGTTCCAGAATATTAATGTAAATCTAATTTAAAATGCATCTTCTATCGATTTTTGTTTTTTGCAGAGGGAGAAGGGGACATATTGATGGATCCACTGATGGTTGACTGGTTTAACCTCATTCGCAAAAAGCAGATGTACATTAGGAAGGAGTCGGAGCTTGTTTACCTGTAAGTAATTCTTTAGATGCATAAGACTAATGGTTTGGTATAGATTAAGTGAAAAGCTATACTTGAACACACGGTGTACAATTTGAGAAGCCTGTTTAATAGACTGTTTATTTCAGTGCAAGAACTCAGGATCTGGAACAACAGCAGCCGGGAGTGGAAGAAGAACTTCGCAGGCTTCTAGAAAAGCCAGGTAAAATCCAGATATTTTCAACCCAACTTATTAAAACATCTGCCTGTGTGGTGAGTTTAATCAAGCACTAAGCTTTGTGCACACTGTTCACATGATTTGATGATCGGCACCTTTTATGGCAGCAAGGCCTCAGACACTACGTTTCCCAGATGGGCGGAACCAAAACAGAATTTCCCTTTGGGATTAATAAAGTAGTAATGAACTGATGGCTTTTTAAATATATTTAAAACAAATATGGTACATTTTTAAAAGCTAGCTGAGGAAAAACAAGGTAAGGTACAGAAACTGTATAACATCTAGAGACTAAGTTTTACAATTAAAGCTTATTGGGAGATGAAGCCAAACTTTGCTTGGATTAACATAAAAATCTCTAGTTTGCAACAGAACTGATATTTTCACATCATGCTTGCAAGCATAAAAGAATACAATTTCTCACCATGCCTTTAGAGTGTGTAACATGCCAGGTACAACCCATATGTCCACTTTGAATCTGTATTAGTAGCAACATAAAAATCGCAACTGTTTTATGTAATTTAATTGCAGATAATTTAAAGTCCAAAGAAGAGCAACACAGGGAGAAGAAGCTGCTGCAGCAACTGATGGAGATTGTAGACTGCAGAAACGCAATAGTAGAGGTGCTTGATGAAGACCGGCTCAGGTAGCGTAATCCATATTTAGAAGTAATTTTTGAGAAGGATTTCAAATGCATCTTGTATGGTCAAATAAGTTTTAGTTCGAGTTGTATTTCCTTTTTTCCCCCAAGGGAAGTGGAAGAGGACAACCAACTGAATAAGATGATGCAAGATCTTGGTAAGCACTTCAAAATAAAACATAAAATAACACTTATTTAAATGCGTCCTAATGTGTTAATTTTTCGTGTTTGGGGAGAGCAGGAATGAAGAAAAGCAGAAGTAAGAGGAAATCGATTTCAAAAATCTTCAAAAGAAGAAGTAAAAGGCATGTAAAATAATTGGAATTATGTAAAACAATTTGTAACTTTTGTTTGTTTAAACCAACATCTTGTTTATGAAAAATGACCTAAACTGAAAGAAGCAAGCAAAGGTTGACTGTTTATTTTTGGGATCAATTCACATTGTTCCTCAGGGTGGCATAGATTTGTATTTATTTTTTCAGTGCTCTAATATTTTTCCCCAAGACTTGCATAGTTTAATCATTCCTGTTTTTTAAAAGGTTCTACTTGGAATTTTATTTTTAACCATCAGCATTTTTTAATTTATTTGATCAAACATTATACGGTATTTCTGGTTCTAACATTTATCTGAAGAGAAAGTGTGCCTGATCCAATTTCTCTATGATTCTTCCAAAAGTCTTGATCCAAAATAGAATTATTTAATAATTGAATTTAACAAATTTACCTAAAGGATATTAAAGGTCTTCATTAACTTTGAGAGTGTGTGGTGCCACACATGTTGAGCTGCAGCTCCTCTCCTGCTGTACTGTAGGTGGCAGCCTGGGTATGCGGTATCACGAGGCAGGAACTTGGGGAAATCCAATTTGGCACAGTACAGACAGTTAATTTCTTTGCTAATTTTATAAATGCTGCAAAAAAATGTTCAGCTGATGCAATAACGTTATGTGAAAGAGGATTAAGCAGAGCTGTAGCTCATGGCTGAGGAAAGGCTTACAAACTATAGGTTGTATTAAGCATTTTATCTCAAAAGCAGGTTTAATTAAACATTACTCTGCTGATATCTGCATCAGAATGGCTCCATACCTGGGCTATTAAAATGTTCAAAGGATATGTGGTGTTGCTCATCTGTAAAAATGTCTCTTTACTGTTTTTATAATTTTACATGCTAAAGATTTTAATAAACTCTATGTAAACTTTATTTATTTAACTTGAAATCTGTTCAATAAAAATTCTTGAGAGTTCTATGTATGCTACCTTTTTTTCTTTTCCTTCACATTTTATTAAACTGAGGCAAATTCCCTCAATGATATTTGGAGTTTTACTTCAAATATGAGCCACTTGTATTCTAACGGCTCTACACGTCAAGACTTGGCACAGACTTTAAAAAAGTGCATTAAATGATATTTTAATATAACTCTTAGCCAAAAAAGTCAAATGGCTGTAATATACCAATGACTATAAATTCTTAACGCATTTCTCTTATTGTGAAATGCATAAAATCGTGATCACAAACTTGGAACAAAAATCTTTCTAGCTGAGCAGAGTTGGTTGATGCTGATACAAAAAACCCCACCATGCATGATGCGGGTGACAGTCGAGACTGAATGTGTGATATTAGAGTTAATTAAAGCTTTGCGCCCCATCTACTGCGAATGCTTGCACTTCTGCAATTAAGAATCAAAGGCGAAGGCTTAGTGTCGGGTGGGGTTTGGGCGGTGGGGGTGTCTAATACATGGCTTTAACAGAAATGGGGACCTGATTTTCCGAGCTCCTAGCGACAAGCATTAACAACAGCCTCAAATTAGAGGTACATTAATATTCATAAGTAAAACGATTCATCCTGTGAATATGTGATGAAATGGAATCCTCTGAGGTGAGCTCTTGTGTCCAGGCTGCCATCATTCATTAAAATATGCCATTACCCATGAAGTGCTTAATCTTTATGAAAGGGTGGTAAAAATCAGTTTTAGCTGGAATCTATACAGCCGTTCAGCACTGTGTTTAGTGTAAATCCTGTACATTTTCACAAATTTTGATCTAGTAGCAAAATGTATTTTTCTGAAAGAAGCAAACTGATTTAGTCATTGTAATGAATTTTACTGCCTCATGCAATATGATCTAGATTTCGTTTTCCCTTATTTCAGCCCCTGCCAGATCCTCTGCCACTAGCCTGTAATTATGATCCTCGAGGTAATTTTATCAGCCTCATTAGCTCTGATGAGTAAACGAGAAGCGTGCTTCTAATTTATTGGCCATTCAGGATGGAGGTTTTATTCTCAGAGAGAACATATTTGTACAGAGAGAGATGCACACAGTTGTCAGTTACAAGACCAACACAGAAATCAAGGCTTAGCATAAGTAAGTTTAAGATTTGTTTTATTAGGTGTTATTGTGATTTGCAAGCCTGAAGACAAAAGTAACTTCTAGATTTAGGAATTATTTTTGAATGAAATCTATTTGAGTTAATCTTCCAGCATTAAGACAAAAACAATTAGAATCAACACTTCTGAAAACAAAATTGCATTGTTTCTTTTTCTTTTGGTTCCCTGTTTATTGAAGATTATCCATTTACTTTATCTGGAAAACGTGTTAGGGGAGCAGGGTAAATACGCTCACAAAATTCAGCGAGTGTGTAGAAATTTGCATTGAGGGGAAATTATGCATGCTGGCTAGTGGAAATGAAATGTATAAAGTCCATGACTGGTAGGACTTGACAAGTGCAGCTTTCATCCATCTCAAATGAATAATTTTCACTTCCCTTAAACATCCTTAATCCAACCATGTTATCAGTGGGCATGCAGGATCCTGCCTGACTTTCCTCCTTAACGGCACAGCAACTTCTAACTTGCTAGAGATTCTGCTCTGCAGTTTCTTACCACATGGTCTTAGGGACTCACTCTTATCCCTCCCTGCTGGTTTTGTGGATCAGTGAAATTCCTTCAAAACACAATATATACATAACGCAAGTCTTAATAGATAGTGGAATGTCTCACTCTACCCTCCTCTGTGCTGCCTCAGAGGTCGACTTAATGCACTGTATTTTACCTCTGATTCACACTGGCAAGGAACTCAGAGGATGGTGGCTAAAAAACCTATCTGCTCAGTCGCCCTTTGTCCTCTATTTTAAATTTCAGTGACAGAACCTTCCATGCTTGTATAATGTGGTCTGGAATTTCGTTTGGCTGTAAAGGGATAAAGGGGATATTCATGGTAAATTACTCATTTACAGCCTGGCATTCAGCATTTGGACTTATTTTCGGGGGTATTTTCTTGTCGTCTTTGCTGAAAAAAGGCCTGTAAAATATCCCGCTCAGGATCCCAATCCTAATTTATGCACTACATTTTCTAAACACCACCAACAATAAACAATGAAATGTGTAATTACTGTTTATGCTGCTAATCCGTGCGATAGCCTCTAATATGAAGAGTTACCTGGCTATTTTCAATATCCACACTCTTGGAAGCCTTGGCTTGTGATAAGAATATTAACCTCATCAATTTCAGGTAACTTTCAACGCTTTAACATCTTGTCTCTAAGACCTGCGTGTTAGCAGGAGTCTCAGCCTTGGCATTTAGTGACATTTTAAGCCTTTTAACAGAATCCAGACAGGGATTTGCCGTTTTCACCAAAGGAAAATAATTTATATCCTCCTTTCTGAGAAACTGTGGGTAGAAGGATTAAATGCACCAGAGAGATTTGTATGTGTTGCAAGTAAAACAATATTGTGACTCAGTTAATACATTTCCTCCCTTCTACTTTCACACTTTGAGGAAGTCTGGAGCTGTTACTCATCGGCCTAAAGTTGGCTTTGATGCTTTTCTAGTATAATTTCCTCATTTCCAAAGTTTTAAGTGCACAGGTCAGAGAGACGACAGCGCTGTGCTCGCTGGATAAGAAACTGAGCCAATAACTGTCCAAAATGAATTGTTTTGCATTTAAATGCTCTTAAAACCTCTGGTACTGGATTTTATTTAAAAGCATAATGAAGTTATATGCACAAGCAGACTCTCAAATACCATTTCCAAATGACAGTTTCCAACACAAAAGACCTTTTCTGTGAGCAGGATGAGTTGTGGACTGTGTATCAGTCTGTGTGCATGACAGCCGCTGTGTAGTGGAGACATGCAGGGCTCTGTTCTCTCTATGAGCAGGCAGCTTTGATGCACTCCCTCTCTTATCTCATGCCTGGCAAGGTTAATGAAGTGGTGGCACTTTTGGAGGAAGTAGAAATGGGATGAGTAGCAAAGACCAGAGGAAGCTTGGAGATGAAACGTCCGGCTCTTAGCGACTGTAAGTGGCAATTTTTGGTGAATTACATAGACAATAAGGAAAAGAGGTTGTCATCCTCTTAAACACAACAGCCTTCTAAATCTGAAATGGCTGATTACATCTCTTTTGGCCTGGGCCATGTTAAATTACATTAGCATTTAGTTATCACTTTTAACTTGATCTGTCAAATGTCTTCATACAACAGGATATGTTTAAAGCTGGCCTAAAGTTGAACAGGACCCAAACCAGAATTTAAAATATGTTCTTGGAGTATAAAATTTTCCTGTAATTCAGTGAACAGAACACAGAAAATTGGACCTTTCACACTTAGCTGCTTTACAAAGGCCCTTGCAAATTGTCCTGCTAAACTCTTTGGTTTAATCAAAACAACCTGCTATCCCATTTTGATGGTATCTTGAGTGTTTAAAACATATGAGCTTAAAGCTGCTCGATATTTAGGCTTAAATGTTATATAATCTGGATCAAACTAATTCATATATTTATTGTCCAACTGTGCAAACAACAAAATGGTCACAGGTCTTTTTCCATATTCTATTACCCAACATAATTATTCCAACACTGATTTAAGTGTATATACTCATTTTTAATAATGAAATCATTTACAAAGTGAAAATGTTTTAGACTGTTGTAAAGATAAAGCAGCTTTAAAACTCAATAGCCTAATATATATTTTAAGCACATCTGACAGGAATGACAGTCTTGGCTAATCTTGTTCCCTAAAGGTTCTAAAGCATCTGTTCTTTGGGTATCTTAACCATTAATACCTTTCTTCTCTACATGGCCAGTTTTATTTACTTCTTTTCAGTGATAATATAATTAGATCTAAGTTGCACTTAAGTTGTGCCAGTCAGACACTGAGATAGCCCCACACCGTAATATTGCTATCACCATGTTTCATTGCTTGTCAGATGATGAGTTGGTCCCTTCTTTACCAGACATGATACCTGTAGTTCAGACCCAAAAGTTCTGTCTTGGAATAATCAAGATTTTTGTTTTTCACCTCTGGAATATTTGTAAGGAGGTTTCCTTTGTCTGGACACCACTTGATTCTAAAGCTCTGGATGGTTATTTATTTTGGCAATGCTGGACCTTTGGAACAAATACCCACGAGAGAACAGCGTAGTTTTTATTGAATGACAATTAGATTCTCGATTGCTTGATCCAACCAAGTTGCTTTTTCTGCCAATGTTAAGATTTTTTTTTAATTTCAAAATTGATCTTAAAAACAGGACTTTCATTTCTGAATGGAGATTATGGTGTTTTGAACTAAATTTCACTTGTTGCAGAAAGTTCTCAATGATTATCTCTGGAAATCAGATTTACTTGAGCTCAATTGTAAGTGTCTTATCAAGATTGTGAATACTTATTTTCCTATTTAATATTTTTAATTACTTTTTTTACATATAGAGTAATCTAAAGCATGGTTTCACTTTGCCTTTATGAGCTATTTCTATTCACAGAAAAACTTAAATTAACTCTAGGAAGTCTAGAAATAGTGAAGGGTGTGAATACTTAAATCTGAAAATGCATCTTTCTTATTTACAAATTTATAAATTAAAAATAGCAGTATGCTTTAGACTTTTTTTCAAAGATTTTCTTTAATACTAATTAAATGATAGAAATCTTGAATGTCAAACCATTTTTGTCTAGATTTTTATCGTAAAGTGTTTATTTTGGTTACAGTTTTGATGACATGGCTGCACATTGTCCAAACCAGAAGCTTCTCTGGCTGGCTAGCAAGGCACTGGTGATGACCTTTTGAAAGCTACTGGCTCCTTTGCCAGACTCACTCTCAAACTAACATGATCTACCTCTGATTAATTTGCATTGAATTATTTATTTACATTATATACTTTTCCATGTTCTGTGTGAAGCTCCAGTAAAGTTATATTTTTCTTTTTTAAAGAAATTTTTAAAGTGAATTGACAGATGAAGGGATTTTGAGTTTGATACTGATTATTTTGACATCTGTCTAAAGATCTCTGATACGTGGGCCCATATTGGAGGGACGGTTTTTGATGCTATATTGCTGCTTCTTTTATTTACATAATACAAATAACAATGAACAAATAAAACAAAATATGAATAATGGATAGGAAATGGAGGGAGCAGCAAATCATGCGCTTCACATGGTCTCAAATGTTCAGTTCAAAAAACATAAAAGAATATTTTAGAGGCTCATCTTGATCAACTCAAAATAACTCTGAAGCTTTAAGACCTGTGTTCTGTGTGGGGATCTCTGCCTTCTGTGGGCCCCTGCTGGCCTTTGGGTCCTAAGGTGGGACTTAGTTTGCTTATTCCTTGGGTTGGCTGCTATTTATCTGCGTATATAAATTGAGTTTTGAGCTTGAATCATGATGCACAGCAGAAATGCTGTGAATATGTTTAGAGTTAAATGATTTAGAATATGAATCTGTGTGGTTTTCATAAACACATGCCTCAGTCCTTGGTAGGGTGTCAAAAATTTACCTCTTTATCTTTGACAAGTTCCACACAAGCAAGCAAATTGGTGTATTTTGTGGATTTTCTCCAGTATTGGCACATGGTCACATTGTAAACAAAACAAAAATGTCTCCTTAAAATAGATGTAGTAGCAACTTATGTACTGCTAATGCTCCATATACCTTAGCTTATTTTTAATATTTCAATTCCCGTTGCATCTATGAGAGCTAATAGGTAAACAGTCTTGAATGGAAGAAATGAGGCAGCCCTACATGCCAATGAATTAGCATATAGATGAGTTCATCTCATACAAATACTGCTCTTTAGCCCAGAACTCCCCGTGCTGAGCAAAGATCATGTATGTAAAGTGAGCATGCAGGAAATGTAAATTAATCCATTCCAATCATCATTCAGTCTAATAAGATTTTTTTTCTCTTCATCCCATCTTTCGTGTGTCCAGTATTGCTCAAACGACCAGTTAAACTATTGCCCCCCGATGCATTTTAATTGTTTAACAGAATAAATACAATTTATAAACAAAATTTCCCCGATAGCAGACGTTAAATTGGTGTCTATAACAAATGAGCATAAGGGCTGTTGCTTGTACCTCAGAATGCAACGGGGCTGGCTTCTCCTGTTAAGCATAAATAAGCCACCTTAGGGTTTCTATGGGAAATCATAATACATTATTTCTGTAGAACAGAAATTCTATTTTATAAGTGCAATTGACAATATGTTGTTTTATCCTCATTATTGTAATTCCATAAACAAACACTTCCTCTGTGAAAGCACACCATTTCATTACATAGCTCCTGTTAATATGCTAAAAGAAGCTTATAGAATTGGGTCAGCTAATTAAGCAATTAGCTTATTTCAGCTCTGTGGTCAGGCTGGTACTAATCTATGCCTCCCTGAGCCAAGATCTGTGAAAACTGAGAGCTCATGTGTCTGTCTATCCTATCCAGTCTGACAAAGGATCATGTTGGAAGCCTCTCCTTTCCCTCTGCAGAAAGGCAGAGGACTTGTCTCCTCTCGCTAATGCTCACGTTTCTCATGCAAATCCCTACAAACTGAAAAGGCTGCTTATTGTCTAGTTAAGATACTGAGACAGTTATGTAGTGTTGTTGAAGTGTTTGCTTTCTGCATTTTTAGCTGTGTTAACACACAGAGAATCCCAGACAGATTAGAGCTTTAAAGCCCTGATGACTGTTGGTGGCTTTCAGTAGAGCCTACCACATGGTTTCATGCAGTGTCACTGCGGAGATGTAAACATCAGTTTAATATCCTGGTTTCTATGTAACTTTCTGACATTTGGCATTTTCAGTGTTAACCTTTGGAATTTCAAAGCATCTCCATTTTTAGTTTAAAATACATATTTTTAAGTTTCTGCTATGGTTTCCTGCAGTAATATTTTATTAAAACTTGCAAGATCATAACAAGTACTGCAGCTGCAATATGCACAGGTAATAAGTAACAGTTGAACGTATTTGGATTGAACCCAATTGGATTTGGACTCTACTAGACACATGAAAGTGAGTTGGGGTGTTTGGAAATGAGATGGTTTTGCAGGTCCTTGAAGTGATGCAAGTTGTGTGTCTGAAAAAATATCTTAAATCTGTACTCACCTAGTTTTGTTACTTTGAATACATCAGTTTTTAGGATAGTTAATTGGTGCCTAATATATCTAATCAGCTAATGGTTTACATGATGTAAAGCCAATTTGTTATGCTTCACTCTGTGATAATATTATGCTTTATCACAAGTCAAAATATTATACTTTGGTTGAAAGTGTTTTACTTTAGAAAACACTTGTTGTATGTATAACTTTAAAAATGTAAAATGTATAACTTTGTTTTTAAAGATGAAGTCAAATGCTTAGAAAAAGCAGCTCCTTTTAATTAATTTCTGTGTTGCTCTGGAGTAAAGGCAAAAATTCTACATTGAGTTTAACCTCAACTCCCTTGACATTTTCATAATAAAGTTGTACTATAATTTGACTTTTACACTTTTTTTATTTTTTTTTTCCTTTTTTTGCACAAAGGAATAAAAAAGCAAACTCAGCTAAAATACGAATGACTGCCCATGGTTAAAACAATTAAAAAATATGTTGACTTATACTATGTGCAGCAACAATAGTGTCTCCTTTAATGAGTCACCAAAATAAATGCCACTGTGAAATAGGCACTCTTTAATCCTGTATATAATGTGTTGTGTGGTTTTATAAAAAAGAACAGGAGAAATTTACAGATTTTTTTAGAAAAGCTTTGTGGAAATAGAAAATGTTTAAGAACTGTTCAAATGTACCTGATTCCAGATGTTTCCAGACAACAGAATAAGGTATAACAACATTTAGCTCTCTCCAAAAATGCCTTATCACAAACTGGCTGCTAAACCAAGAACACTAATAGTAGCTGATGATGCTGTGAATGACATTACATGTTTCTGCAGCAAGAAACACAGAGAAAGTGAATGTTGGCTGAGCAATGCTTTCAGATATCTCAAGCAGGATCACAATGATCACAGAACTACATCCAACCACAAAGAACTTAGAGGCTTCCCCAATCTTGGTCCTAGAGGGCCGGTGTCCTGCAGCTTTTAGAGGTTTCCCTGCTTCAGCTCAGATGTTTCTGATGACTGCAGTTCAGCAAAA
>JAUZNJ010052735.1:0-20540 GCA_034780135.1 Jordanella pulchra | reverse complement strand
CATAGGCAGGATGTCCTTCAACTTCATGGGGGGGGGGTTCGGCTGGAGGACTGAGCGAACTGGTCTGGACGGGCTTGATCTGTGAGCCGTGGAAAGTGGAAACTCGAAGAGAGGCAGGCAGACGAAGACAGATGGCAGATGGACTGATGATGGTGTCGATGGGAAACAGGCCGATGAACCGGGGAGAAAGCTTCTTGCACATGGATTTCAAAGGGTGTCACGGGATGATAACCATACCTGTTGACCAGTGTGTAAGTGGGTGCAGGTTTCCTTCTTCGGTCAGCCAGGCGTTTATTGAGATCAGCGGTTCGGTTGAGGTTGTGAATGGTAGATGACCAGATCCTTTGACAGCGGCGAATATGATGACGGACTGAGGTGACTGAAATGTCCTTTTCGTCAGTGGAGAGCAGAGGGCGTTGATATCCAATAGAAGCCTCGAAAGGGGACAGACCAGTGGCAGTGGAGACGTGACTGTTATGAACGTATTCGACCCAGGGAAGATACTGAGACCAGTCGAAAGGATTGGAGGAAGTGAAGCATCGGAGGGTGGTTTCCAGGTCTTGGTTCATTCTCTCGGTCTAGCCATTGGACTGGGGGTGAAAACCGGAGGTGAGATAAACTTTTGCGTTGAGGGCAGAACAAAAACTTCTCCATACCTGGGAGATAAACTGAGGACCACGATCAGAGAGGATATCCTGCGGAATACCATGGAGGTGGAACACGTGCTTAATGAGCAGCTGGGCGGTCTGGAAGGCAGTGGGAAGCTTACGGAGAGGAACGAAGTGGCATGCTTTGGAGAATCTGTCAACTATGGATAGGATAGTGGTCATGCCCTTGGATGGAGGAAGGCCAGTAACCAAGTCGATTGATATGTGAGACCAAGGTTGACTGGGGATGGGAAGAGGTTGTAGAAGACCGGAAGGTGGTTGGTTGGAGGTCTTGTTCCTTGAACAGATGGGGCAGGCATGAACATAATCAGAGACAGAGATTGACCAGAGCAATGGTGCAGCCGATGCCGGGGTGAGCAGAAAATTTGGAGGCATGGATCCAGTGGAGGAAACGGGCTTGGACGAAGGCCGGAACGAAGATTTAGTTAGGTGGACAGGAAGCAGGGGCTGGCTCGGATGATTGGTCTCTTTTGATGAGGTCCTCAATCTCCCAGGTTATGGAAGCAACGGTGCAGCTGAATCTTCAGGGGAAAACACATGAGGAAGGGCATCTGGTTTAACGTTGCAGGAACCTGGGCAATAGGAGATGGAGAGTTTAAACCGAGAGAAGAACAAGGACCAAGGACTGACGGGGGTTGAGTCTGCGGGCGGATTGTAGGTAGGACAGGTTCCTTTGATCAGTCCAGACCAGAACGGGATGCTCAGTGCCCTCCAGCCAGTGACGCCATTCCTCCAAGGCTAATTTTGTGGCCAGAAGTTCTCGGTCCCCAACATCATAATTCCTTTCAGCAGGTGACAGTCTGCGGGAAAAGAAAGCACAAGGGTGTGTCTTGTTATCGGACAAAGAAACCTGAGAAAGTACGGCGCAAACGCCAGTCAGATGTATCGACCTCTAAAATGAACTGTTTGGTGGGGTCCAGTTGTACAAGGATGGGTGCGTTGGCGAAGAGGCTTTTAGCTGCGAGAACGCTGCTTCTGCCTCCGGGGTCAAACGGAAAGGGGTCTTGCTTGACGTGAGGGCGTTGAGAGGTAAGGCAGTCTGACTATAGTTACGGATGAAGCCCTGATAAAAGTTGGCGAAGCCGAGGAACCGTTGGAGTTGCTTTCTGGTCTCAGGAGTGGGCCAATCCAGAACCGCACGGATCTTCTCGTCATCTGGCCGAACCTGTCCGTTCCCAAGCACAAAACCCAAAAAGGTGACTGATGGCTTATGGAACTCACATTTTTCGGCCTTCAGGAACAGCTTATTTTCCAAGAGCCTCTGAAGAACCAAATGGACGTGCCTCTTGTGCTCCTCCAGTAACTGTCAATAGATCAGAATGTCGTCCAGGTAAACAAAAACGAACACATTTAGATAGTCCCTCAAAACGTCATTAACCAGGGCTTGGAAACATGCTGGAGCGTTCGAAAGCCCAAAAGGCATGACTAGGTACTCGAAATGACCAATAGGAGTTTTGAACGCTGTCTTCCACTCATCTCCCTTACGGATTCGTAAAAGGTGGTAATCATTTCGCAGATCTAGCTTTGAAAAGTGGGTGGTACCATGCACCGGTTCAAAAGCTGAAGAGAGTAGAGGCAGAGGATATTTATTTTTAACAGTTATATTATTTAACCCTCTAAAATCAATACAGGGCCTAACCGAACCATCCTTCTTTCCAACGAAAAAGAAGCCGGCCCCCAGAGGAGAGGATGAAGGGCGAATAATACCTGCCGCCAGAGAATCCGTAATGTATGTCTCCATTGCCTCTGTCTCAGGGCGTGAGAGATTGTATAGCCGACTTGAGGGCAATGGAGCTCCAGGTAGAAGGTCGATGGCACAGTCATAAGGACAGTGAGGTGGAAGAGACAGAGCCTGAGACTTACTAAACACGGGGACGAGATCATGATACTTGGAGGGAATGCTGGAGAGGTCGCAGGGATCCGCCTCTTGTGATTCTGCCGGAGAAGAACCTGGGGGAATGGCAGAACGTAGACAGGAAATTGACCAAGATTGTATGTTTTTATTCTTCCAGTTAATATGAGGATTGTAAAGTTTTAACCAGAGGTAGCCTAGAACAATGGGTGGATGAGAAAGAAGGTTATTGTCCCACAGTGATTTCCAGAAATAATGAGACGAATGGGTTTGGTCTGGTGGATGATCTGAGGCAGTTTCCTTCCATCAAGGGCTGTAACACAGAGAGGGACAGGCAGGGGTTGGTTCCATCTCTAATCCGAGTTGGTCAATTAAGGTCCGATCAATGAGATTCTGTTCGCAACCTGAATCCACGAGGGCTGAGAGGGTAACAGACTGAGACTGGAAGCACAGGGTTGCTGGTAATGTTAAGCGAGGAGAGTCGTTATCAGAAAAAAAGTGGTCCGCCAACCTCCTCGTCTTTATTGGCGGACTTGGAGGTTTAAACGGACCGGACAGTTTGCCAGAAAATGACCCGGTGAACCACAATAAATGCACAGACGACCAGAGATTCGGTGTTGACGCTCATCGGGTGTTAATCTGGTGTGACCCACCTGCATATGTTCAGGTTCAGGGGATGCTCAAGGAGACGAAGGCACAGGATGAGGAACGCTGAGACAGAGTGGCTTGGATAGAGGATTCCTCCGAACCCGTTCCTTGGAGCCGATGGTCCAGACGGATACTGAGTTCAATAAGTTCATCCAGGGTAGACGACTCGTCCCGGGTGGCGAGTTCATCTATGCGGTAATCAATGGAAAAATCAGCCACTGAGCGGTCACCCTGCTTGAGGTTCCAAAGCTCAGTCAGGCGTCAGTAGACCTGTTAGACTCCAGACTGAAAACTTGTTTAAACTCTCTAATAAATTCCACAAAGGACACACCGTAGGAAGAAGGATCAGGGAATCGAGCCTGGGCCCAGAGCCAAGCTCGTCCTTTCAGCAGGGAGATGACATAATCAATTTTCCTGTCATCATAGCAGTAATATCTAGCAGAGAAGTTAAACATGATAGAAACTTGAAGCAAAAAGCCTTTGCAGTTTTTGGCTCACCACAGAACTTCTCCGGAGTAGATGGTCGGAATTTGGGTGGTGCTTCGGGCTGCAGAGGAGGAGACACAGGTTCTGGTTCAGAAGGTGGGCTAGGTGCCATAAAATTGTGAATAACCTGGGAGAGTCCAGAGAGCTGTTGAGAAATTTCAGTTTGAATCTTGTTCAGTTCCTTCAGAGGTGTTTCATGGTTCTGAAGGAGAGTCTGCTGCTCTAATAAAGCTCTCTGCATGGCATCTGCTGGGTTGATTTGTTTGGCGAAGTGTTCTGTCATGTTTGGGGTTTTTCAGATGTCGAACCCACATGCAGAACACCAACACAGGAGAACTTTATCAGATTTAAATGTTTATTGTTAAAGAGATAACTGGGTAGTGGAACCAAAGCCAGGTCCAGGGAGGAGACACCAGCAGGAGTAGTCACTGGGAGAGAAAGCAGACTGGTGAGTTCACTGCGTGTAGGGAAACTGAGTTGCTGAACGCCGGAGACGGCTCTTACTGTTTTGGAGTTTGTTGTGAGGTTTCCAGAGAGAGGTTCCAGTATCCGGGGTCTTTGTACTTTGTGTGGGTCCAGAGGCAACGGAGGAGTGCGGTGGGAAACAGACAGGTTGACACAGGATGAACGGAGGCTCCAGCTGTATGCTGCCAGTTGAAGGGCTTAGGAGATCCAGGAGGACGGTGAGAATAAAGACTGAGAGTTCAGGCATCCAGTGGGTAAACACCACAGCGTCACGAGGGAAGGCAGCTCAAACAGAGAAGCCAGGAGCAGACGGCAATCCAAACTTCCAGTGAGTACCTGAAGGCAACGAGGAGAAAAACACAAGGAGTAAGTTTCAGGCAGAAACAGATTAACGGGGTGATCACCAGGAGAGTTACACTAAGGAGGCTTAGTGATACCATAAGTTAGCAAACACTCCGCTTCGACCACTGGGCAGCAGCTTCTTAAGTACAGGGAGGATGATGAGGCTGAGTGGAAACACCTGTGCCGCTGGAAGCCACACCGCACTCCAACCGAACCTGGTGCCATCTGGTGGTGGAAAAGGAAGGCGCACAGGAGAGCAAAAATCCACAACAAAGAGCCCCGGATCATGACATTTTCAGTTTATCATGTTTTCCAACCTTGCTGCTTAATTTCCTGTTTTTTTTCCTGAGGTTCTATAATCTAAACTGAGCACTGAGAATGATCTGAGCAAGTAAAGTACAGATTTCTTTTTATTAGTTACATGCTGAGTTTTTGTTTACCTCCTCATTGTGATTAATTCAGATTTTAATAGACACTTAGCATTCGACAGAGGTGACTACATTGTTGTGTTAATTAATTCTGGATATATTCCAGTCTCATCTCCACTCCGCCCCACTCAACGGAGGTAGCTGGGTATGACTATCAGCAAGATGCTTTAGTGTGTTATAGTTTCCAAAAGAATAATTCAATCATGGCTTATTGCCTCAACTGTTGACAGCAGGACAATGTTGCTATCATTGAAAATGATTTGAAATCTGTTATCCACTTCTCTTTCACTATATCCATTAGGTACTTGTCTGTGTGTCTGTCATTTTTTGCCATTCTCCCTCTATGCATTCTTGGCAGTTTTTGTTATGTTTTCTCAAAAAGGTACTATTTATCTGTCTCGCATTATTATTTTTTTGTCACTCATGATCCATTTTTCTGCTTTCATCCTTCCCACTCTGCTTTTGAACTAAATGGTAAGCTGCTGTAATAAGCTTGGCTGACTTGTCCCTAACTAGTAAAATAAGGATACTCTCAGCTTAAAAAATTGATAAGAGGCTTTCATAATTTCTTACTGTGTAAAATCATATTGAAGTTCATGTTCGGGATGCATTTATGTGCAAATATTATTGCACATATTTTATATTTACAGGCTGGATACTTTACATAAAGAATAAACATTCACCATTTTTGCATTGCAGAAAAGAAGAAAATTAACAGTTTAATTTAAAAAAAAACAAAATTAAAACCAATTTCTTTTTAAAACAGCTCCTATTTTAAACAAAATGTTTCTGACTAATGGTACATTATTTATTTTTGACATTGGCGTTGGATAAAAGGCATCCCTGCCATGACATTAATCTTCAGCTCACTCCCCATATTCTTTAGGTCAAGTGTTTCCCTCTTGTTACTGCTCTTTCAAATAGAAAAGCCAGAAAAGGAGACCCCTATCACATTATTTTGTATCTGCCTTGCATCTCTTTGATGTATTAAGATATATGGCTTTCCCTTAAAAATACCTTTCCATACAGTGCATTATTTACCTGGGGAATGCATGAAACAGGGTTGCGGTTTGGGAAAAAGATAGAGGTGATCTGATATTTTGGGCTGTGCTCTGTTAGGAAACCATTGTTCATCCCTTTATTGTGGATGTTTGATACATATCGACAGTTTTGCTGACAATTTACACCCTTTCATGGTGACGGTTTCTCCGATCATGGTTGCCTGTTTAAACAGTATAATGCTTGGTGCCACAAGGCAAAATTGATTTATGGAGCACAACAAGTTTTATGTGTTGATTTATCCCTTAAATTCCCTGGATTTGAACCTTGTTGGACATCTGTGGGATGTGTTGGAGAAACAAACCTGACCCAAATAGGCCCCAGCCAACAACAATGCAGGACTTGAAGGATGTGTTGTCAAATTTTTAAGGTCAGATAACACACTCTTTGAAGCAGATGCTTCCTGTGTGTAAAGCTGTTTAAAGGCTCTGCATATTATATAGTAATCACTTCTCACTGACCTCATATGTATGAAATCTCTCTGCGGCTCTGAAGATCGATTCACCTTAACATGCTGAATGTGTGAAGTGGATGTAATTTTTTTGCCTTTTTTCAGCTTATTCCAGCTAATTATTATTCCATCCCTTGGGAGAATTAATAAATTACAGAGGATATAGTTTATAGCCTAAAATGCTCATGGAGTTATGGTTTGAAATAGAAAAAAACAAGATAGTGGAGCAGAGCAAAATTAACCCTATTGTCCCTTATGCTTTAACACACCAAAGGTTGCTCTTTATCTCAATATACTGGCCCATCTAACAATATTCCTAAAGAAAATGATACTATATTTCAAGAAATAAACTCCAGTAAAACACAGTTTAAGATACTAAAAAGATGTAGGGTAAATTTTGAAAAGTGTCAAAAAAAAAGAATGATCTTGTATTTAGGCTCTGATGAGGTCAAACTCAAACCTCAGGGACCATTGGCTACATTAATGTTTCTAGCAAAGTGTAATGAATTTTCTTTATCTATTGTCTTCTTTAGTATTAATATCTTGCGAGTTTTGCTTCTGCTTTCAATATGTGACTACATTTTAATGTTTTATTTTTCTCACTGTATTGTGTAGACTCTGCAATCGTCAACGGTGTTTACTGGTCAGAGGCCCTAAACAAGGTGTTTGTGGATAACTTTGAAAGGGATCCCTCGCTTATATGGCAGTACTTTGGCAGTGCTAAGGGATTTTTTAGACAATATCCTGGTAAGTGTGGGCTTTTCATAAGAGGAGATGCATTAGGATGAATAGTTTATTGATAAGTTGGTGAATGGGAAAATGGAGGAAAAACTTAAAAGGTAATAACTAGTAAATAAATTAGTACAACATGATAAAGATCATATTACGCAATTAATATATTCTAAAACAGTAGTACATTTTTGAAAATCATTGAAGTTTTTTTTTCTTTTTTAGCTTTTATTTTTATTTATTAATTTATAAGTCCTTCTTTTTACATACACAGTAGAAAAACAGGTCATACAACGGCCTCCTCTTAATAAATACTTCATAAAGAAACAGAATAAAATAGCTAACTTTACTATTTTTGATTTCATTAACGCTGTCTTGAATTTTTAAATGAAAAGGCTTTCTACATATCAAAGATGTTAGCCTAATGGGAAACAGCTTGAAATGCCTTTTTTTATTAGGAGTTTAGTGTTTCTCATCGCTGGTTGCAAGAAAACTATTGAAATGCATATCTCTGAATGTAAGTCATCAAACATGCCTTTATTATTTTTGCCATTTAGAGATCTGAAAATTGACTGCTGCCAGACGTAGTGCTATGAACCATGAATGTTTAAAAAACTATGAAAATACTTATGGCACCAACTAATAAAGAATTTTTAATACACAATATTATTTTTTATCTGAAATGCTTTTACAGGAATCAAATGGAAGCCAGATGAACACGGAGTTATAGCTTTCGACTGCAGGAATCGAAAGTGGTACATCCAGGCAGCCACCTCTCCAAAGGATGTAGTGATCTTGGTGGATGTCAGCGGGAGCATGAAAGGGCTGAGACTGACGATTGCCAGGCAGACTGTTTCCTCCATTCTCGACACTCTTGGAGATGATGACTTTTTTAATATTATTGCTGTAAGTCGACACAATTTACAAATCCTTTTAATTTCCAATAAAGATAAGACATTAGACAGCTGAAAGCCTACCTTAAACTGATCCATCCATTTTCTCTGCTCCTTAAAGGTGGATCGTCACCTTTATGACATTTTTTAAAGATATACTCCAGCTCACAGAAAGTTTTCTTTATAACGTTTACTGCATATATCGTTATCTGTGTTTCACTCTTTGACTGTGCTTTGTTTGTTAATAAATAAAGCCCTTTATATACTGTAGGTTTACAGTAATAGCAGAGGTACAATATTGAGCATATGAGCAGTGGGTAAACAAGGAAGTGATGGGCTTGGCCAGTTATCACCTCCCAGTGGAGTTGTAAAACTAATGCAGAAACACCTCTGATCCAGTTTAAACGTGCAAATAAAAAGATCTGATTCCAAGATTCAAACAACATGAATGTTGAATTATATGTAGAATACAGCAGAATCCCAGGAGAAGACCCATGCTTGTAAGATAGACTCAAATTCTACAAAAAGAAAGGAAATGGGATCTAGATGCCTAAAGGTATGAGGCAGCAATGCTCAACTCCAGATTCAGTGTTGCCTTAAATCAAAACTGTTAATACTAAAGCTACCCATGAACAAATTCAAGCACATAACAAGTCCTAACCTTAAAAACTAATCTGGAGAACACCTTTTTCACCATATTTCTTATAAATCTGTGTCTAGTCAGCTTCTTGGTCCCCAAAAATAATGTTCTGACCCAGTTAACAAACAGCAAGCTTCAACACAAAAATGCTCATCTTTATATTTTCCTTTACAGACTAGAACCAATGCTTTGAAAATTAGCTTTCTGTCATGCTTGTAACTAATTAATTGCCTCTGAAATGAAGATTTGAAATGCAAAAGAGACAGACTTAGTCTTTTCCCGCCCTCAGGATTAAGCTATTGTTATCATTTCTTCAAACTGATGCAGTTCTAAATACACAGAAATTTGAAGTCTAAATGTTAGCTGTACAGGGGCGGTGTAAGCAGTCATTTTTTTTATATCTCCAAATCATGACTGAAATTTTAATTGGAAATGATATAATCCTGAATTAAGCATAAGAATAGATTTTATGAATTCACTTCTTATGATACATTAAACAAAGGTTTCATTGACTCTATGGCAAGATGAAAACTATTTAGCTGACAGAAAAGAAACATTTGGAGAAATACGTTTAATTGGTTGCGTATTTTGACCATTATTATTACCTAACAGACACAGAAGAAGATATTTTCAAGCAAGACACAGTATTGTACTTTAAAAGTTTATTAATAAGAAAACCTTAAACAAGCATTAAATCAGGGTGATCTGGACAGGCAGCTCACAGCAAAGGGTCAAAGGTTGATGGTTGAAACTTAAAATGAATTCATTGGACAGACCAAGGTCATGCACAGGAGGACAGAGACTGACATGATCCATGGACTAGGCAAGGTTGGGGGTCGGAATAAAATTCCAGGTCCATGTATGATGAGGACAGGCTAAGAAAAGGATACAAAGGAGAATAGAAACCTTGAATAAAATAAGAAACGGCAGGCAAAGAATCCTGGAGATCTACTCACCCAAAGGTTTTCAAAAATCTGACACTGGCTCACTTTTGAAACCCAGTGTAACCCCTCGTTCCCACGTCTTCCAAACCATCATACATTAATCCCTGTAGCAGTCAGTCCTACAAAGGAAGTATACAGCGAACATGAAATGTACATGAAGCCGGCCTAAGATGGGAGATGAACAGGTATAAAGGATCGACTGGAGGTTACTGCCAGAGTATTTCAGGTGTAGTCAAGGATCCTGATTGCTGAATGCAGCAGCAGACAACATGGACTGCCAGGTCAGAGCATGACAACCGATAGATATCTAATTTTTCTCTTCCACAAAATACTTTTTTGCTCACATGGGAATATTTTCACCAAGGTATATTAATTTATATTGGAGATTATATGTACTCTTGGGTATACAAGTCTTGTTTTAGTTGGAACATGCGTTGCACTGCAATAAAAACACATTGTCAGTCCAAACAATTTGCATACAGTACGTACAGGGAAAAAAGCTAAGAGCATAACTATTGGCTTGGGGAAACACAATTACAATGTTTTCCTGCTAGTGTGAACTTTAACATACGATGATGCATAACTGGTATTATTTTGAATGTGCTTGTCATTTAGATAAGTTCAGTTTTTAACTTCTCCACACTGCTGTTTTTTTCCATTCCATAATTTGTCATTTTGTTTATATTTTTCTAGTACAATGAGGAATTGCATTATGTGGAGCCATGTCTGAATGGAACCCTGGTACAAGCAGATGTCACCAACAAGGACGTGAGTATCGAGAGTATTTTTAACTGGTAAACTAAAAGATATGATTTCAAGTTAACTTGAAATGGTTTGTTGGTTAGGATTTTGGTAGAAATTCAGGCAATTAAAAGTGACTTGAAATTCAATTGTGAATAGTTGATGTAGTTGTTCAGAATAACAACTACATCAACCAAAAAATAGTGTAATTTATAATTGTTGGTACTGTCATTATAAAGGCAAGAAAGCAATAATAAAATATACCTGTGAAGAAAAAGGTATACAATACTCTATCAGAAGTGAAGGAGAAACCACAATACTTATTTCTGCTCTGCGCAACTCTTTATGGTACAGACTCTTTAAAATGATGCCAATAAGGATCACATATATGTAGTCAAATGCTGGGTTTCTTTTACAGAGCTTGAATATATATATCTATATATATATCTATATATATATATATATATGTATATATATACTGTATATCTACAGAAACAATTAAGGGCATTTTTTTAAACTTGCAGCATGAAGAAGCAAACAAAATATGTTAATGATTTCATTATTTTTAACTAAGTTCAATTTAGAATGCTGTACTTATCCCAAAGGGACATACATTATTGTTGTAATATAGTGTTAAGTATTTAATAGTGCAATATTTGGGGTAATTTTTGCTGCACTCTCCAAATCCACTGTCAAAAGCTTCAATATCTCAATAATTCTTGGCAAAAAAACAGTAATATTGGTGGGTTGTGCAAATTCTGAAGCAGACAAGTGATTTACTGTGTAAATACAGTATGAGTTAAAAGTTTATAGTTAAAGGTTTATGATGTGTTCATAAGTATATCACAGTGAGCAAAAGCAATGGGAAGAACCCATTCCTTTCTGTCGTTGTCTAGTGATTACACCATGAAATGATTTTTATTATTAATTTAGTAAAACAATGAGTTATTTACCTGTAAGAATATGTGATACTTCTGATGCACCACTTGCAACTGCTAAAAAATGCTCTCTGCATGTATTTTAATTATGTTAGTTTCTCTTTACCTTTGTGTGACTAAGCACTTATGAATATGGATTTGAATTGTGTATTTAGGATTTTGTGCTTAGGTAGAGATAATAGCTTAATATAGTTTAGTCAGCCTGCATAAGAGAAGAAAGCAATGTGTACCGGTAGATATGGCTAATGTGTTATTTTAGCAGATCACAGAGTGGTTGTACCAGTTGAAACTCCAAATTTACTCATCGGTCTTTAAATGAATGTGTGTTATTTCTAATCTGCTTTTTTTCTTGGTAAAAGGTAGTACTTAATAAACAGGGCTACACAGTACAAGCATTTTACTTGTGTTTCTGCATAAAAATAGATTTGTGCGAGTAGTCCTTTGAAGACGTCCGAAACATTTCAGGCTGGAAGAGATCAGTTGTGAATTGGGACAGTCTAGCCTTCAAAAGTAGTCCTGCTCTCTTACCTTAGCGTAACCCTGACAGCATGAGGCATGGACGTATAAGTTCTAAAAATGATCTTTCTAACATCACTTATTCTAACATGCATTTTATTTATCATAGAGAAATACAAATCTTACGAAATGCTTATTAATATGGCATCATATTATCCGGATCTTCACCAAAATGTAATAATTTGTCAATGGTTATAATACATGTGAACATTTTAGCAAAATCCGCCCGACACTTTTCAAGTTATTTTGAAAACAGACAAACAAACAAACTAAAGCCAATAAAAACATAGCCTCCTTGGCGGAGGTATAAGCACCATATGACAAAGGTTAAGGTAAAACCTGCATAAATTATTTAGATGAATATAACTTGTCTCTCTCATTTTTAATGGGAGATGTCAGCAAACAGGACATGCCTCCAGCATTTTTTGTTTTGATGATTTTTATCGACACTGCTAACAAGGTTTATAAGTTTAAATGAGATTGGATCCAACTCTTCCTCCTGGCTTCAGTTTGAGGACAACCTTGTATTGCAGAAGGGTGAAAGCATTTGTGATTGGAAACCCCCATTTGAAAAAAGACAGCCTCACGAAACAAGAATTATTACCCAGGATCATTTTAATTTAAAAAACGTGCTATTTAAGGAAATTCATAGTGCCCCTAAAAATTTGCTGTGCTCCAAAATCTTTTCATTTGGGAGCACTAGTGCTCCTGGTTAAAAAAGGTAAGCGTACAGCCATGCTTATAGTCATCAGGTTTTTATATATGAGAAATTTAACAGATCAAACTGCCTAAAAAGGTTGCATTTTTACTCAGATAAGTGAGGGGTCTAGAAGCAGACTTTTAGATATATTTAGGCAGTTTTGGTTAATTAAAAACACCCCCTAATACTTATCCTTATCCAATAATTAGAGCGTGCCACAATCTTATGCTTTTTGATTCACTGTGGTAATTGACTCAGAACACAATCTACTTGTATTACTTGTAAAACTACTGTGATAGCACAGCTAGTATTTGTAGATATCAGATACTTAGAATACATTCAGAAAGAAAGACATTTTCTGCTGATACATAGTGCTGTCAAGAAAGTATTTATCCCCTTTCAGCTTATTTCCATTTTCTTTTGATGTCACACTTAAATGTTGTAGATGGTCAAACATATGTAAATAACATACAAAGATAACCTCAGTTAATTAAAAAAAAAAGTGAAGTGATCCATGGATTTATGAATGGAAAAGGTACTTGAATTAACCTATCCAAATAAGCTTGCCTTACTTTGCCTAAACCTGGTAACTGGTAGGGCCAGCTTTTGAAGCAACAGTTGAGGACGTTTAGTCAATTCTTCTTTACATTTTTGTTTATTTGTTTAAACTGGGACGGTTTGTAGCTGTTTACGGTCATATTAAACTATTTAGATTTAAGTCCAGGCTTTTACTAGGCCAAATCAGATAATTTATTTGGATTTGATTTGAGCTGTTTAAAATGGGCTTTGCAAGTGTCTTTCAGATCATTGTCCCACTCCATAACCCAAGTGTGCTTGACCTTATGCAATGAGGTTTAGATGTACTGTCAGAATCCTGTGGTAGAAAACAGAGATCATAATCACGATGGTAATCTCTTTTTGCTGAGCAGTGTTTTATTACTTTGTAACATTCAGAGAGGCACCTTTTTGTCTATACTCTTTAAGATGTTTTTAAGGATTTTTGTGTAGTTTTCAAGGTAAATGACTTAGATCTGCTCTTGGATTCAATTTTGCTGACTAAATGTTAGTGGGCTCCTTGCTAATTTAGTCTCCTAAGGATTCTCTGGGCTGTTTATGGGCTGCATGGTCTAAACAGAGCCCAGTGGTAATTCTTTTTCTTTGAATTTCCTGAATAAGAAACTGAAAAAACTTATTGCCAAGAATTATTTTACACCTACAAGGAATTCTCGTTGGACATAAGGTGCCCCACACAGCATATTCCTTGGGTTATTTCACCCAGTATAATACAGTTTATACGTTGATCTCTAAGTAATAGTCATTTCAGCTGTCCAGTTTGGTTTTGAGTTCATTTATCTATTTGCCCAGAGATTCCTGGTTAAGTTAATAAGATGTAAAAAGAAAAAAAAACAGTTTCATGTAAAGGTTTTATTTCAAATATGATATACACACAAATGAATATAAAATAGAAGAAGTTAAAATGACACAAGTTAGAAGATTCAAAAGAAATACAGGATTATACTGAAAGAATGAAAGTAGAAAAGATGATGTAATGTAGTGTCATAGGATGTTAAACTCTTGATTTGACGTGGTATTGGATCACTGTTCATGCCTGCTAATCGGATTAAAACAGGCTGAGGTTTTCATATCTCTGTACTTAAACTGCTCCTTTTTATTAACTGAAAGCTCTTTTCTGCCTTTAAATGCATTTATCAGAGATGCACAATCTTCATGTTGAGATGAGTAATTTGCCATAAAATCAAAACCAAATGCCTCAGTAAGCTGTGGTTAAAGATATCCTTTTCCTTCACAATGATACACTTAAAGCTTTGCTGATCTACTATGATCGCTTTAGAGAGTTAAAGGTGTCTGCTCTCTAAAGAATTCAATGTCCAACACATACTTTGGTCCAACACATATTTTAGATAGCACTGGCGTATTTAGTATTGTACTCACACTAACGGAGGTGGAATGTCTCTCAACACGCACACATTTTCTGTCTGCCACTTAAATACCTTGCTGGATTTCAACACAACCTTCTGATTTCTGAAAAATCACTTCCATCTTTACAGTACTTACAGGCAGTCACAGGTACATGCACTGGCAATATGGAAAATTTGCTCCATGGAACAGTCATTTGTTGGAATGATTAACCTTTTATCGTAATACATGCAAAGGTAGTCTTTGCTATATGATGGCGTTAGAAAAGGCACTGTAAGTTCTGTACACATACAGTATGTTCTTGCGTCTCGTGTGTATGTGTGCACAACTACTGCTACTCGGCTGTTTCCTGCTGGGCATGCTCTATGTTCCTACACATCTTGCTGCCCCCAGCTGAGTGCTTGAACAGTTTTCTTTGACCATCATTGAAGAAACAAAACAACAAAAGAATGTCTGAAGATGAAGTGGGGTAATATACTATAAGATATGTGAATCACATGCAATGTTTTAGTTTCCTATACACAGATGGACAGACAGACAAACACTCACCAATCGTGCCTAAAAACATAACCTTCTTGGTGGAGGTGTTGATGACTGATGTGAGTTTGTCTGAGTGACTCTTATCAAAATGTTTGTTCAGGTTAGTATAAACTGGTCATCAAAGGGTAGAGTCAGTATGTGAAATGCAGTTCTAAATAATAGGGTTGTTAAACCTCATAAGCTGGTGCAAGGCTTTCTAAGAGCTCATTAGACTAGGTTAACTCTCTCTGCAAAAACCAAAGTTTATCAAATTCTGATAGCTTTGATAGCAAAGAATAACTCAATTTGTTATCAAATTGATTATACAAGTAAATTATGATTATCAGATTTTTCTGTGCAATAAATTTATCATCAGCTGAAATTTTCAGTTTAGTTCTTTCTTTTGACCTTAATTCCTATCTCTTAAAACTTTATTTCTGCAGCATTTCCGGGAGCATCTTGATAAGCTGTTTGCTCAAGGCATTGGTATGTTGGACATAGCTCTTACGGAGGCGTTCAATCTTCTCAGTGATGTAAGTGACTCACAGATTCACAATTATTATTAGACCCACGCACACAGAAACACTCACCTGAACCATGGTTTTATGGTGAAATTTAATTAGGGTTGTAATTAATAGCCCAGTTCATAGACTCAGTCAAAAAATAAAAAAATGAGTAAACAAGGTACTTGATGACTCAGGTTGTTGCCATTAGAAACCAGCAATTATTCAAATTTACATGCAAACAAGCAATGGGACACACGTAAAAAAAATAATGGTCCATATAGATATTCTTAATCCAATAAAAATAATTTGGGTTTTTTTGCTATGGGGGGACAGAATCTTTCCTAAAAAATCTCCAAAAAAATCTATGTAAAACACCTATTGCCCCTTATCACAAAGACTTTATAGCACTCATCGCTTGTGAGTGTTGCAGTCAGTTAATAGGTTTGAAAAATACTTCTTTTTGGGGGTTTGGAAAACTTTTTTTTCTTATAGAAATTGAATAATTTGAAAACGATAAAATTTATTTTTTCGTCTGATCTCAAATATTCAAGTATTACAAAAATGGGAGCAAAATACTTTTTCACTGCATTTATATAAAAAAATAATTCTTTGACTGTAATTCAGGGTTCGTTTTTTTGATTCTTTTTTTTTTTTTTTAAAGGTGCAAGATCTCTGTCTTTTTCTCTGTTTGCAGTTTAACAAGACTGGGAGGGGCAGTGAGTGTAGCCAGGCCATTATGCTGGTGACAGATGGAGCAGTCGATACATATGATGCTATCTTTGAGAAGTATAACTGGCCAGAGAGGAAGGTAATGTAACTCTATATTTTCTTCTTAAAAAAATATATTCAAGCATTTTAACTAATATCCGTTTGATAATGTAGAAATATTTTATCATATGTCGTGTGGGGTTATTTGTTTACCACTCTCTACTGTGATTTTATTTGTCATTTTTTTAATTTGGAAGACATGAAAGTCTTTGTATTAATTATTAAAATTTATTATCAAATATGAAAATGCATCAATTTTATTACTGCAGATGATTACATACACTGTGATTTAAAGGCCTGTAAACAAATGAGGAAACCCAAATGTGAATGTTGTGGCTTTATAAGCTCCGGATGGATGAATTCACAGCATTTGAGCTAAACAAAAGAACAAATCTGGATATAATTCAAGGCAATGTTTAAAACACATTCCTGTGCAAAACGCTTGGAAAGTAAAACAAATCAGTCAAGATATGATAACAGTTACGAACCTTATCCAAATTTGGTTCATTAATTTATAGTGTTTTTTCCTCATTCATGTAAGAATCAATGTTTAAAGGGATGCAGTTGAGAAACTTTCTGAACTGAGCAAAACCATAAACAAGCCTCAAGGAAACTGTTCCCTCTGGCCCCAGCCAAATCCCAACAAATATGTACATAAGTGTTCTTAAATGGTAGAGCTATTCCAGTTATTAATAGTCATCAAAAGGCTACTAGGTATATATAATATAAATGCCTCTGTATTAATATTAATGATATTAATATAATCTAGTTTATTGGTTTGCATAAATTGTATGCTTGCATCATATCTGTCTACAGTGGTCTGTGTTAAAACTGCCTTCAGCACAAACACCTCCCACTTCCTCTAGCCTAAAAGCAGCAATGAGTGTGGGGTGTGGGGGGGGGGGGGTGGGGGGTGGAAGACTGCTAGATAGTTCCATTTAGAAGAACCCCACTGATAATGGAAGTCTTCAGTCTCTGTCACTCTCTCCAGTGTGTCTTGCTCACCTTCACTTTTCCTCCACCACTGCTTTATAATGGCTTTTCTCCCTGCTGGCTTTACTGGTTTGCCACTGTACAGCATTACACTACAGCTTGGCTTTGAAAAGATTAATGCATATATTATAAATGTCTTTAACCAAATTAGAAATATATTCATGAGCTGTTTATTGCTGTGAAAATCATTGCTGTGATAGTCAAGAATAAAAAAAATATACTCTTGTTAATTTTTTTTAAACTGAAATTTGATCATTTTAGATATCTTGATTTATTAGATTCATTTTAGGGGAAAACAGTGCTATTCAAAACTGTAAAGTATATTAATAATTCTTCTCTAATATTACTAATAGAAGATAGCAAATTTTAAATTGTAACTTTTTTCAACGTTCTTTCAATAGTTTTTCTCCTACAATTTCATAAAGAAAAAACAAATTGCTTTTGTTACACTGGTTTGGTGGGGTAATAGGGCCAAAGGTAAAACTGAGACATATCGGTGAAGGTTCTCAGTCATCCAGGTCATGGTCAAGCTAGGAAAGTTCAGTTTAGGCAACTGGACGTGTAGTTTTCTAGAAGACGTTTCGCCTCTCATCCAAGAGACTTCATCAGGTCTTAAATAGGTCTTAATACTGAGACCTATTTGTTTGTAAACAGTACAACAATAATGTCCTCAAGTGAAAGTGCAGATATTTAGTAAAAGTACTGGTGTAAAATGTTAATAAAATGAAAGTTAATAGTGAATTGCAGAAAGACCCTGGCTGGGATCAAACCCAGAACCTTCTTGGTGCAAGGCAATAGCACTACCCACTGCGTAGTCCATCCATCCCTTCATCTGTCTTCTCCTGCTTCATCCGTCAGGGTCGTGGTTGGGCCGGTGCCTATCTCTGGCAGACTATGGGCTTAAGGCGGGGTACAACCAGGACAGGATGCCAGTCTGTCGCAGGGCAACACATAGACACACAAAGATGTTCAACCATGCACACTCACACCCAGGGACAATTAAGAGATGCCAATTAACCGAATAGTCATGTTTTTGGACTGTGGTAGTACCCGGAGAGAACCAACACATGCAGGGGGAGAACATGCAAATTCCATGAAGACCCCAGGCAGGGACTGAACCCAGAACCTTCTTGCTACAAGCAGTAGCAAGAAGGTTACCGTTTTAAGAAATGCTACACAAAAATAAAACATGTCAGGATATCAAATCAACCAATACATGTCATGTCATCTTAAGGCAATTTACATGGCAAGGCAACACAAGTTTCATTATATTGCACATTTCAGAGCCAAGACAAATCAAAGTGCTGTACATGAGGAAAAAAAAGAAAAAAATTGCAGTGACACAAAGGCAATACAAATAATTAAAGAAAAACAAATTTTGATATTTAACCTCTATGTTGTGTTTGCATCTGTGGGACCCATTCTCATTATTTACTGAAGAAAAAAATATACAATTATTTATTTTTTCAAACTCAGAGTCACTTACCTTATCTCATTTTCTGTGAAGAACATATTGCTCTCTGCTTGACCCTCTGTTTCACAGAAATCTTTATTTTCTCATAGGCTTGGAAATTTCAGTTTAGGCAACTGGACATTAGTTCTCCTAGAAGACATGTCACCTCTCACCCAAGAGGCTTCTTCAGTTTTAACTGATGCTGAGGAACACTTAGATAAACATACTGTGGTTCTAACAAAAGAATTAAGGGAGGGGGGAAAGAGCAAAGAACAAAGGTGCCTGTGATTGCAACTGGATGGCCTATAGAGAGCACCTGGGGGTTGTTGATTGTCGTTAGGGGGGTTTTGATGGGTCGTTTACTCCCTTGTCAGAGTGGTTTCAGCCTCCTAGGAATTTGAGTCAGGTGAGAGCAGGTGGGAGGTGAATTTGTATTATTCCTACAAGTTTCTCAAACTCTTTCTGCTACAAATTAGAGTAAAGGAGTATAAATAATGCTTTGTCATTGTGGTTTCTTAACACAGCCAATTAAGAAAGCCAAAAGATGCTCTGTGCAGAGGGCCTTGGAATGGATTTTGGAAGAGAGAAGTTTTTGATAAGGATGTACAGGGAGATGATTCAGAAGAAAGGGTTTCAGAATTGTGGATCACATTTCTGAAAATTCTGAGTCTGACAGTGACTCTGAAGAAGATGATGAGATTAAGAATTAGCCAGTTCCAAATTGAAGACGCACTAGAGGACTATGGCATCAGCAGGAAGGACCTGTCAGCAACCAGTCATAGGGCCAGAATAAGACAGTCAGCATGGAGCAAGTGAGGAAATATGGATGTCAAAAAATGTTGAAATTGAATGATTTTCTCACCCATGAAGAGAGCAACCCAGCAAAACTGCCAGTATGATAGGTTGCAAACAGGACCAACACAAATGGCAGTTGCTCACACACAGGACATCAAGTCTCAAATTCCATCCGGAAAATTATTCTTGACCGCAATAATTTAGAAGAAAGACAAGTTTTTGGAGAGAAGTGGAAGGACATGTAGTCATTTACATACCTACTTTGGGGCTCTCATCCTTGCTAGAGTTTTCAGGTTGAAAGGGGAATCCGCAGAATTCTTGTGGGACCTAGAAATAGGCAGAGAAATTTTCTGTGCAATGATGTCTCTGGAAATCTTTCACATAATTTCCAGGAAAATCTGTTTTGACAACCAAAATGACAGACCGGCTCAATGGAAGAGAAACAAACTAGCTGCCATTAGGACAGTGAGTGCCGTAGTCTGTCTACTGTACAACCCCTTGGCCAGATGTCACCACTAGTGAACAACTGATGCAGTTTAGGGTGTGTTGCCCCTTTCAGCCGTATATACCATCTAAACTTGCAAAGTATGGAATAAATATGTGGGCTGCCTGTGATACTGCTTCCTCATTTACTTGGAACTTACAAGTATACACATGCAAATCCTAATGGAGGGGGCCCCGAGAAAAACCAAGGATTAAAAATGGTCGTAGAGAAGACTTGAGGACTCAGCATCACATGTGCAATTTTTTTTTTTTTTTTTTATCTCATACACGCTGGGACAGGAGCTTCTAAGAGGAACCTGAGCATAGCGGAAACAATATAGAAAAACAAGTCTGACTTCAAAGAATAGGCCTGTCAAGTCTTCAAAGTTTGCGTACACAGCAGTCACAAACCTACTTTCCCATGTGCCAAAGAAAGGCAAGAATGTGGCACTAGAGGGTGCTGCTGTGGCATGGGCCCATATACAATATGGGCCAAACACTGTGTGTGTGTGTGTGTGTGTGTGTGTGTGTGTGTGTGTGTGTGTGTGTGTGCGCGTATGTATGTATGTATGTATGTATATATGT
>JAUZNJ010052724.1:17392-29970 GCA_034780135.1 Jordanella pulchra | reverse complement strand
TTGTTTCACTTGATGAATTTCCTTCAGAAAATATTCACTCAGCTATGCAAAACATGAAGGGGTGCCAATAATGGTGAACAGGACTGTACACATGTGAAAGCAGATGTTACATTAACTTATTTGATAAACAACTGTAAAATACACAATCAAATAATTAAATGTCCTGATGACATATTTTAAATACATTTAAAATGATTGATGCAATAATTACATGTTGAAATGCATCTCTTAAAAAGGAACTTATTTAGGGTTAAGGGAACCCCTGTGGGGGGGTTATATGTATCTGAAAAAAAACTATTAGGGCTGCATCCATTTTCCCAATTTTGAGAAACCAAAACTAATCTCATCTACCTTTGCAAATGTCTGAAAACCACCCACTGTCAATGCCTAAACTGTGATACATGTTTGAGAGCACTTATCTCGGAAGTCTTTATTGTTTCACAGGAAACGATTAATGTTTTCTCAGTAAAATATGATTGAAATATCTTGTGTCTTGTGACCTTATTTGAACCTTTCATGATGCTGAAATTATTTTTGAACTTTGATTACGATTAGAATAAGCAAACAGTTTCATAATATATCATGTTCTTTAACCTGTTTTAAAATTTCCTTTTTTTTAAAAATTCTGATAGTTTGGAGGCTTTTATTTTGCGGTGGAGACGCGCCGTGATTAACTAACTGTACTATCATCTCTTAAACAAGCAATACAAAACGGGGAATATATTCAGGGAAAAAATTCAATCAAAGTAATTTGAATCAAAACATCTGCCAAACCCTTCAAAGAACAATTTCACAGTGTGGTGACTTTTATAACATCATTATGAGTGTTTAAGAGAAAAAACAAGTAATATATGCAAAAAATGTGAGCAGACAGAGAAAGCAAAAAAACAAAAAAAAAAGTGGGCAGCTGGTAGAGAACACCTGTCTTCTTGGCATTGTGGGTACCTGCTGTCCCAAGATGCCTCTTCAGCCAAGGAAAGGTCTGGGCTTACAGAAAGGCCTACGGGTAAATGCTGGTGTCTGGCGCCTGTTGAGGCGCAGGATTACAAGCGGCCTTGCAGCACAATTTATGCCAGAGGGGTTGTATCTGTCTTTTCCGGTTCTTTACTTTGTGAGGATTTTTTTCATATGTTGTAACTTATGGACTAACAGCACTTGAGCATAAGAAGACTTTACACAATTGAGTGTCCTCAGTAGAACAAGCACTTAGAGGAAGGGGAGGGCTCCATGATAATCTCTAAGGATCACATCCTGCATCTGTTTATAAACTAAAATAATATCGATTTTATGGTTTCAAAATCACAAAAATATGCTCATCGCTGAGTATAGGTATTAATTAAATTAATAGTTTCAAAAGGGAGTAGACCTGAATAAAAGAGGCCTCAAAGTCAAACAGTCCTTGAACAGAGGAGTCTGACAAAATAAAAAGTGGGACTGAATTCCTTAGTGAAAGTAGGCTGCCAAGTTAATACAGACAAGTAGGTGTTGATATAGACGTAAAAATTTCCTGGTCTTAAAAAATATGCTCACTTGAAAGACTTGATTGTACCCATTAGCACTGCTACATTTGAATGCTGTTAAAAATCAAGACATATCTTACGTAAAAGATGCAGCTCAGAGTAAAACTCAAGGTTTCAGTCGTTTAAAGCAAGAAGCTTCTGTAATGACCAATTTACATGAAATATGCACATGATCTACAACAAATCTTAAAAAAAAAAAAAAAACATAGCAAACCATTAATGTACATTAACTGCCAGTAATATTGAATTTGTTTCGCTATTTTAAACATTATAAACCAACAAATGCCGGGCAATTATCTGAGCCAGTAACATAACATTTGGTTGATAGCACAACTTACATTAGTGATGCAGGCTTGAAAAAGAGAGGAGAAAAAACACTTTATATAAGCAAAAGCTGCTGTTGATGCTGCTGTGATGCAAGTTTTTTTTGGTTATACATTTTTTTCTCAAAAACTCAACATAATAAATAGGATAGTTGTGACATATATTTACTATATACAATAGCACTTAAATCTCTATAGTACATCATCTCCATTTAGAATAGTCTTTATTGTTTTAAATATGATCATTTTTGGTCTCATACATACATCAATATCAAAAGGTTTCCTGCAATTTTTAAATTTGTACAAAGTAAAGCTCACCTGTGTTTGATGATGGGATAACCCCTGACCTATTTTTTTTATGTCATGTGACCTACATGTGTTTCACTTTAAAAATGTTATTGTTTAAACGTTTCATTCATTTTTTATCGGGTTTATTATGCTTTTTGAAAAAAGAAACAAAAAAAACTACTGACATTACCTTATTATTCATGAAGGCTTTAAGACATTGGACGATTTTATGCTGGTTCTTTTTGTCAATCTTCTCCTGCCTGTAAATACGACAAAAGTAACGATGAGGATTAATGGACCAAGAAGCAGAAGAAAATAACAACTGAGTATAAACTTACTGTTTCTTGAACAGCAACCTCTCCAAAACGTCCAGAAGTAGTCCAAGGCCCTCATGCCCAAAGCTCTGCACCCAACTGGAATAAAAAACAATAAATCAATACCACAACAGCTTGAGACTGACAGCTGACAAGAACTATTTCATACTCATCAACCACCGTGCAAAGCTTTTAGACACAAAAACAAGCTGAATTTCAAACTCTGTGTTGAGAAGAAAGGCAACGGATATAAATGTTGCAGTTCTTGCCTGAGAAAAAAAAAAGACTCCACTAAATCAGTTCAGACAGGGGGAAACAACAAATGCAAAGGAACACTCAAAGAATGCAGGACTCTAGGATGGAGCAGATGTTTTTTTTTCCTATGAAACCAAAGAAAAATAGACAAAAGATTGCTCAAATTATACTTTTGTCAATTTAGAATAAACTATTCAGATTTTTTAAGTCTTACACAGAGAGAAAAGAAAGCGTATCGTGTATGGGGGGGGGTGACTAAATGTGACTAAATAATCTTAGTCACATTGCATTGTTAAATGCAATGTGACTAAAATTAAGTGCTTCTGAGATTTGAAAACTGTGTTTTTCTAAATTGTAATTATATTGGAAAGGCAATTTATTGCCTATAGTTTAAGTCAATCAAAAGAATGACTTAAAAAATGCTGACTTGTTTATGCTAATCCACATTTAATCAAAGAGTTTTACTGAATTATAAGTCTCAATAAAGCGCAAAACTGACAGCTTAGAGCAAAAAATGTTATATTGGTATAGTTCTGCTAAAGCTTTACCTGTTAACAAATAATGACAAATATCTAAAAATGGAAACACTTAGATTTAGTAAAATAAAACAACTTTCCACTTTTCCTTTCCAGACAAATTGCAAAATGCATGTTGTGAAAAAAATAGCAACAACCTTCCAAGATAAGTGCAATCTAAATACTCAATAAAGTGTAACATCCAGATAGAAACGAGTTTGTTTGTGCTTGCATCTCTCTTAAATAAAGCATAATATAAGCTTTGAATATTAGCATTCAGTCACGATGATCTAATCAAGAAGCAGCAGAGCAGGCTTTTAAGCAGCAAATCAACAAGATTCTCAAGGTGGAAAAATAGAAGCTGTAATCTGAAATTTAATTTCTGGAAATGGAATACAAGAT
The DNA here is from genome assembly GCA_034780135.1 of Jordanella pulchra. Lineage (NCBI taxonomy): Eukaryota > Metazoa > Chordata > Actinopteri > Cyprinodontiformes > Cyprinodontidae > Jordanella > Jordanella pulchra. Next base: position 26,353 of record JAUZNJ010052724.1, on the reverse strand, counting down.
ATGGTCTACCCATGAGGTATATTTATTTTTTTAACCTATATTGTTCTGTCTACATTAAGAATATGCATTTGATATATTAACAGTATTTGAAACTAAAACAAACTCTGAAACGTTATTATTTTCCAATGTTTCATGCAATAAAAGCAGTGCAGCGACTGTGGGAGGTTTAATCTAAAAGTTTAGGTGAGCCTAAGACGTCAGTCATGCAAACATTATTTAAATGCCCTCTAAGAATTTTATGTGATTTATGAACCATTTAAAAAAAACTACATTTATTTTTTTACCAAAAAAAAAAAAAAAAAAAAAAAAAAAAAACTGAAAAGGCAAGAAGGAGCAAAGATTAAAGCACTTTCAGGATCTCTGTGAGTGAGAATAAAAATTGTTACAGGGTCAGAATAAGAAATAGAGAGACAAAAAACCGACAGCCTTGATGAAGATTGTGAAAGCTGCTGCCAAGGAATCTGAGAAATGAGACTCATGTTTAAGAAAAAAAAAAAAAAAAAAGAAAAATCAATCCAGCCTTCACTTCTGAATGTGCCATGGCCTGTGCCTTTCTAGTTATAAAGTACACAGGCTCTCGACAACATCTTCATTGAAATGCATAGTTCAGAGGCCTTTGTATGTTAGTTTTTCATCATCAATAGGTGAGACGAAGAGCAAGAAAAAAATAATCTGATGATCTATGGAAGGAATATTGCTGCAGAAACCAACAAGCCTATAAGGCTCTGCTACCATAAATATAGCATTTGCCTTGAAAGATGTTAGAGAAAAGTGGAAGGGATCAGGATGACAAATTATCTTTCAAAAGCTTTGAGGTTTTAAGCTATTAGACAGTTTTGGAAGATCTTTGAGGTCAAAAACCAGCAATGTAATGGCTTTCTGACATATCTTGAGAAAAGATTTCAGGAGCAAGAACAATTGGGTAGAGTTCATTTATAAGAGGAATGTGTCTCTTCTATCCCTGTGGAAGGTCAAAGAGATTTGACTTAAGACAAATAAGGCAGATTCTGAGCCCCACAAACTGTGCTGCTTTTTATTGTATACAGAAATTTTAAGTTGCACTACAAATACATTTGATCAACTTCTATTTTTTTTACTCTGTTATACATATATATGCATATATACAACAAGACATACACTTGTTGTGTTGAAACTGATCCCTAATTTTACACAAAGACATACAATTAACCACAGAAGCCAAAGAAACAATTCCTAAAAAAAAAATAATAAAAAAAAAACCAGCTACAATCTTAAAGGATCTTTATGGAGAATATGGTTGGGTTTAATTAAACCAAACCCACATGCTTTGGCAACAAGTGCTTGGCACTAAAACAGCAGGATTATCATTAAAATAACACCTTATCCACGGTAAAACATGTTGGTACTGCCATCATGGATTTGCTTGCCTTTTTTAGTACCCTCCGAAGAAAGATGCACCGGTTTAGTTTTACCCAGATCATTCAGTTGATGGAAAGAAAGTTGAAGAGGAATTTCCCTTTTTTTAGCGTTGCCAACAAAACATGCAAATTAACAAATTAAACAACTAAAGAAAATCAGAGATAAAGTTGATAGGATCACCTTAAGCGGGTTTTGGACAGCAGACGTCATTTGAATCGAACAGATTTGTAGAAGTTTTACAAAGTACAGTATTCATTTTTGTTTATTAGTAGCCTAATTTATGAATGTTTCCCTGGATAAATCTGTTTACAGGTGAATCATGCAGGACATATGAGAAGCTAAAGGTGGAAAATGTATTAAAATAGGATACAATTTTCCATTTGTATATATCAACAATTTTAAAAAGGGTTTTCAATCTGAATTAAAAAGTCACTGTATACATTAATAAGATACAATATTACTTGAGCAATAATTCTAGCAATTTTAGTTGTTCTCCTGGTTAAAAACACTTCAACAAACTAGGGATGTCCTGAGACAACTTTATCGTTTCCGATATGATACCAATATTGCAGCTTTAAGAATTGGCCGATACCAATATCGACACAATATGATATTAGTATGAATCATACAAGCTTTTCCTACCTATTTTATAGTTATTTTTTTAAGTTGTTAGAAAAGGTTTGATCAAGTACTATTACCAAAAAAGGGAACAAAAGTCAACAATTAAATGTATGAAAACAACTGACCCACATACAATTAACCAATGATTTAAAAACTTTTAGAATAAGCAGAATGTTTCTATTAGCATGAAAATATCAGAACTTTTGGATGCAGGCCAATAAAATCCAATGTTAGCTTTTTGACAAATATCAAACAAATATCCGATCGGGACAGCCCTAAAAAAATACTAAATCGTTCATTAGTAGACGCTGATGAGACACTTCAAACCTGCAGGACAGCATCCCTGATGTATATTATACTAAATGAGGTCAAAGTACTTTATGGAGACATTTTGGCAAAAGCTACGGCATAGGAGATAAAGTGTTTATGTGGATTAACTGTTAGGCATCTGACAAAACAACATCAGGAATTGTTATAGTCTACACAATATGCTGTTCTCAGTTATTTTCTAACTAACATGAGCCACAAAGTCTTACAGAATTATTCACAGTTCACCAATTTAGGCATAAAACACAAGTAAACCATTGTGATGTCTCCTTGTCTGCTAATCCTTGAGCAATTAGGTGTTTTTTTTTATTTGTCATGAAGCCCGTCTAAACAACTAAAGTGTTTTATATTCAGTTTGCTAATCTAACATCCTCTGCCAGCCCTTGGGTTTCATTAGTTCCTAGCATCTGGCAGCCCTCCCACATCCCCAATGAGAAAGCTTCAATTACACTCTCTCCCTGAAAGTCCTCGATCCGGAGCCATATTGAGCACAGCTCATCACAGTGCCATGGAAATACATAGCTGATTAACATTCAGTTGTTCACACAGTTAGGCAGCACAGTCAGTAGCACAAAGGGGAGACGCATCATTTATATGTGGATATCATGCCATAACCTGGGTCGCTTTAAGTGATTTGAGACCAGGATAATTTTACAATCAAACTTTCCAAAAGAAGTTTGATCTAGAACAGTGCTCCTAATGGCCAAATTCCTAATAAAAAGGGGGAAAAGCAGCTCTTACAAAATTATCTCAGATGATATGATATTTATTTTGCTACCTAGTTTGATGGTTTCCAGCTGTTTGTTATCCCTAATCATATGAAAAGGTAAACGTTATATTTATGTCTCAGTTACAACTTTGATGATAGAACAAAAACTACTTTACACACTTTGGAGGTTTTCTGGGTGGAAAACAGAAACCGGCTGATGGGTTCATACGGCATTGTCCACTATGACCAGGAGACCTTTGTGAGGAAGGAGACTTTCTGGGTTTCCCAACCCTTGGAATAACTATTAAAAGCGGTAGACTCGTTTGAAGATATATGTTTACAAAAAAGGGACTTTTCCTTTTACAGCAGACTTTTCTTTTGTTTAGCTAGAACTTATAATGCTGGTTCAAAGGACAAGATAATTATGTTAATTTCTGCCCGAACGTTCCCCCAATATCCAGAGCCTCTCAGGACCAGTAATCGGGGAGATAATCCTGCAGTGTAAGGGTCTCTTCAGAGTGATCAGGTCTGCTTGGTAGAATGTCCCCACAGTCGCATATCGCAAAAATCCAAAATGCCGAATTGTCTTGGCCCTATGTCGCATAGTGTTTGGTGTCCACTGAGCCAACCTGTTCAAATCAGATGCTGGAGTTTGAAAGTCTGAACTATTGCAGCTTAGCACTGTGCATGAAGCTGGCTGGGAGGCGCTAAATCCAAGCCCTGATCTCTTTAAAAAAGAAAAGACAATGAAAAATGAGCATGAACATATACAAAAGGCTCACACTCAACTAGGTTTGCATGAAAAGCCAAGAGATTTTTTTTCACAAAGAAATGTGAGTGTGCTCTGATCGCTCCACTAAAATATCTTTTAACTAGATTGTAGCAAAAAGCAGTTTAGAATTTATATCTACATAAACTTAAAATGATTAAAAGTGCCAGCAAACATGTTTCAGTGTTGTACTCTGGTACCTTCAGGATGCCAGGGTCTGCTACTCAAAACAACTACAGAATATCTAAAAGGTAGGAACATACTCCTGCCAAAATGACTACATGGATGATGTTTTGAGTTGTACTTACTTGCTTAAAAACATCTTAAAATTACATTTTCCCCTCTGATCACAGCAAATAAAATAAAGCCATTGTCTTAATTTCATGTGCCACTGTACGCAAAGACTGTCTGCAGAGTCCTTGCTTGACAGATGTCGAGAGCGTCAAAATCGCCTACAGTGTGCTGGTGGTGTGGCTGCATGAAGCAAACTGTACAACAAACACTGTTCTATCCTCGATTTGTTTTAATCTTGCCATGTGAGCAGACCTTTAGAAGCTACTGTAACTGTGTATCATGTATAAGAAAAGAAAAACTGCATAGGGCTTGCTGTAATTTATTTAAACCAAAAGTCATGTGATCAATAGCCGAGATACTGGACTGCTTTCAAGCCACACTTGCACATTACTCGGACAGCCAATTCATTTTCACTTGAATAAAATATTGCTTGGCAAAACAAATTCTATTAATCCCATAATGGCTGTAATTTCAAAGAGTTACCAGACAAGAAATAAATGAAAAGCAATCCAACTACCCATTCCCATAGGATCAAAAATGGTGATACGGAGAATATCTAATTTGTCTAACTTCTCAGTTGAGACAGGTCAACTTTTTAATCCATTCGTGGGTTTCTTGACAGTTCAGCAAAGTAGTAAAGTGTGGCACTACACTAAAAAGAAATACATTTGACTTCTAAAATGCAGTTTCTATGACAGCAAAAGTCTTTAAATAGAGATAAGGCAGAGCGTTAAATTCAAGTCAATGTAAAAAATCTAAAACAAAAAGGAGAAATATTTTTAAAAATATATTAATGATGTAAAAATATACAAACATTTTTAAATATATTCTGTAAAGGAACTAGCCTTTGTTGCACTTCATGGTTGTTTGAGGCAGAAACAGAATCCAAGGTTGTTTTTTGTTTTTTTTTTTGCATAGTGCAAGTAAGAAACAAGGATGTTTACCGTTCTGTAAGCTAAATTTAAAATGAACGACTGCCGAGCCTTAAACATGAAGGTCAGTTATAATACAGTATCAAAAACCAATTTCCACTTTTTGGTCAGTTCCATTTATCAAATCTATTTTTTACAATTGCATCGCGTGGCCTTGCTGAGCCTAGAAGCTAAAGCTGCGGCCTCTATGAAAAGGAACTGAAAATGCTGAGGTAAAGCATAATACCAGTCAGATAAGTGCAAAAATTATCAAATTAACTTTAGGTTGGTCTGCTCTACCAGTGTTTCAGAAGGGAAATATATCTTCCTATAGGCTGCACACATACCACTGAGGTAATGCTTGGGAGCAGTTTGCATCATTGCCAAGAAAGTGACACTGATCTGCATCCAAAAACTGTGGCAGACAAAAAGGTTTTACTTCCAAATCAATCCAGCAACTCAGGACTTTAATGGCGCTATTAGAGGGCGAGAGGTTGCTGCTGTTTCTACCCGAGCCAGATTTATGATCTAGTCCATACTTTTGTCATTAGGCTTGAACCTGACAGTCTGATCAGTGGTTCGTTCATCAAACACCAAAGCTTACCAGCCACATTTTTCTTGACAGTCACTTTTACTGAAACTACTGCAACATAAAAAAAGAGGGAAGAGACATTTAGAAATGTTGTACTATCCACTGAACTGAGAGAGCCCAAACAAAGACTAGCAAGGTCTAAAAACAGAACAGCATACAGCTGCAGGCAAGATACCTGGGGTTGTTTTAGCATAATTAACAGACCATACTCAATTAAAGTATGGTATTTTTACACTTTGTATTGCTGTGAAACGTTTGAGTAAGACAGTGTAGAAAAAGAAACATAAAAAAGATAATGAAAAGTGATTTTTCATAGGTTCACTTTAACTCGTAATTTTAAAAGGTTAGCCTACAAATGATTCCCCTACATTCCCCTGAGTGGAAAGAATATAATTGTTTAGGGGAGTTCTAAAAGTTCTAACTTCAATCAAACAAATCATCTTTGAAGGGAGCTAAAGGCCCAAATGAGAACAGAGAGCTTTTCCAACCTTAAAGATTTGGAGCTCATCTCAAAGATCATCTAAGAAAAAATACCAGCTCAAACATGAAGTAAGCTTGACAACAGCTATAAGAAGGGTTTGATTGTTGAAATGGCAAAACATTTGTTTCGGTTCTATCAATTATTGAGAACCTTGAAAAGTCGTTTAATGTTTAGTTCATTTTTTAATGTAAATCAAAACAGATACATTTTGTCCTTTTGTCTTTTGGAAGATGCTTTTGTTATTTCCTATCAGAAAAATACTCCTTGGCTAACTGCAAATACCTAAACCAACCAGAGGTCTGAATTACTTTGGGCTTATTTGTTTCAGTTCACCAACAACAAAGGAACAACTTGGAAACATTCGAAGACTAAAAATTCCTAAGATTCTTTCAGAAACAATTACAATTGTCATTTTTCCTAATACTGCTATTCCACACAGACTGGGAATAATATAAGTTGCCAAGAATTGCTAAAGTTTCACAGTTTTCAGTGTGTGTGGAATTTTGTAGACATCCAGGTTAAAACTATGATGGCATAAGATTTAGTCACCAAACAGGTACAAAAGAAAACAAGAAATTGTGAGATTTGGCCTGATTCACATGAGCATTGTCTATATTTCAGTATGATTTGAAGAATCTCTTAAGATGCAGACAATTTAGGAATCAGCTGAGACCATCATGACCATTTTTGACAACCTGTAAGAATTTCAATCATGATAGTGCAGAAGGTCCCTAACCCATGCTTTAGCATTGGTCTCAAAATGGATTTTCACCAGATGTAACTTTCATTTTAAGTTAACAGAGAAAATGTCCTTTTTTTTGTTTTTGCAGTCCAGGTAACCATTTTTCTGCTGGCCGGTGAATTAAAAAGAAAATGCTGTTTATGTTTTGAAGCAAGAACCTATAACATAATGTGACCTATTTAATCACTCATACATTTTCTTCATCATTTATGTTGTACATTTTTTATTTCTTTCCAACGGCAGAAAATAATTCAAATGGTCTGTTTTAAAAACTTGTCAAAGTAAAGTTTTAGTAGCACACACTGCAAGGCCTCAACGGTGTGCAATGCTGAGTGGTTGCCATTGAGATGGACGTCACTGGGACTGGACTGTTGTGGATTTCAATAGTCCCATGTCCCTAATTATCTCAGATAAGTTGAAGGACACATCGCTCTGGGACAGAAGGGCACTGAAGAAACTGCAGGGCAGCTGGCAGTCAACAGGAGGACCCTGACCCTAGCTGTTTGAGAGGATGTGTGAGGCTGCTGGCTCGATGCAGGAGACACTCGATGGTCCAGGTTGCTTTATTAGAGATCCTCTGAAGTTTCAGTTGGCTAAGAAACTGGTTTTACCCTGAGAACTGGCTGTTGACCAATGCTGCATCCTGAGATTACAATACGGTTTACAAAATGTTGATGGGTTTGGCTGCCCCTGCAGGTATTGTCAAGGTGGTGCTGGAGTTGGCATCACACTTTGACCAGGGGCTCGTAGCGAGGAGAAGGCTGCTGTAACTGCTGCCCTTCTGCAGGGCACAGTTTATGGCCTGGAGCAGGTTCTGGAAAGTTCTGCACTGTGTGGCTGCTGACATATCCAGTATCCAAATTGGAACCAGTCCTACATCCACCGCTGGTCCTTCGTCATTTCCACAGCTCCCTGGTCACTCTTCTTTCTTCTCTGTTTCCCTCTTTGGGTCTTAATGCTCTCATAGAAGGTCATTAGTGCCTAAAACAGGTGCCTCTGCAGGTGGAGGGGTAAGGTCTCTGGTCGAGAACGATAAAGGCAGAGACTGCAGCTGTCAGAGGGAAGAGTCTTGCCAGGTCTTGTAATCAGTCTCAGCTGAATAGTCAGGAACAAATTAGAAAAATCTAACAGTGAACCTTTTATATAAGGAGGTGTATTCTTAACAAATAAGTGGTCCACAAACTGCTTCAGGAACCCCTAATCAACGCAAGAAGAAGAGCAAATAAATTAGGACGTTGTAGATAATCAAATAGGAATTTCATCATTTGGACGTATTTATACTGAAATCTTAAACAGCTTAAAACTTTGCCACAAATTATAGAATGATTAAAGGAGGAAGAAAGACTTAAGAAAACAGAGATGTGTTTAACTAAAGTTATCTTTTAGGATAAACTATGGTTTGACGTCACACACGATCTCTCCGTGTGGTTCTCAAGTCTCATGTTAAGAAGGCAGGACGGATGCATGCGCATGCCCCCCCACCCCCCAAAAGGCAAGAGAGGAAAGGAGAAGATCCTTGAGCCTTGATTAAAGCATAAAGCATAGAGACCAAGACTCTTATTAAAATCCTCCACAGCTCTTATTCAAGTTTATTATGACCTGCTGTACAGTAACTGGTAAAATACTTAAATAAATTTAAATGAAATAATAAAACATTTTAAAAAATGAATTAAATAAACCTTTAAATTGTAGAATTATTAAACAGACCACCTGCACTAGCACTGAACAAAAGAAGGCAAGTCAGGCACCATTATTAAATATCAATTGTTGTTCATACCTCACAGGGTTGCTTGTCAGGGACACTCGCAATGAATCTAGACAGGCAAACAGACGTTCGTCCAACACTCCTGACTTCAGCTCGCCGAGGAATTCCTGAGGAGATATCTGGTGGCTTTTCTTTACACTACCCTGAAAAAAACAGAAGAAAAAAAAATGAAATCCCTAATATTAAGATTCCAATCAGACACAAGTAAAAAAAAAATGATGTTTGGTGACACTAAATGGTCCTTGAATGGCGATAAAAGACACCATGTAGGTAGTACTGCTGAAAACTGCATTGGTTACCTTACATGAGACTTTTTAACCTTTACTGAAACATTTGTTTTTAAATGTATATA